>BQNB010009202.1:0-73710 GCA_026074375.1 Tanacetum coccineum
TTCTTCCGATTTGAACCAAAACGCAGCCAAGAAAAAAGAAAAAAAATAAGCCACGAAAATTTATCCTTTTTAACCACAAGAATCAACCACTAATCCACGTAGGCTCTGATGCCAAATGTAGGAACCCGATTTACACTTTCACTTCATATTACGAACCACGAATCGAACCAAGAAAAGAGATAAAGAAAGATTGAGTTGTTTTAGAGAGAGAAAGAAGAGAGAGGTTAGAGAGAATGAGAAAAAGAAGATTTTTTTATATTGAAACAACTAGCTTTTTCTAAAGAAGAAAAAGCTTATATACCCCGTCACGTTAAAGGTACGCGCGGGATATTTAACTAGGACCCAGGCTCGGGTTTTGCTTGGGATTAAACCCGAAACATATACAATATTAGATTAACTATCGAGCCCGATTCCTGATACTTTCCTATTACAACGTTAACTAATTAATTGACCGGGACTAACATACATAATGAACGAACTTCATGTTCGACTCAATATTTTGAGGCTAACAGAATTCTATCAACTCTTTTGACCAAATGGCAAAAATATTTCTCGGAAAATACTTCCCACCCTCTATGGTGACCAAGTTAAGAAATGATATTACAAATTTCCGTCAAAGACCCGATGAGTCGTTATTCGAAGCTTGGGAACGTTATAAGCTTTCAATTGATCGATGTCCTAACCACAATATGTTACCCGTGACTCAAATAGATACCTTCTATAACGGGTTAACATTAAGGCATCGTGATACCATCAATGCAGCTGCCGGAGGGACCTTTATGAAAAGGCACCCCGAAGAGTGCTATGATCTCATCGAAAATATGACCGTCCATCACAATGATTGGGATACTTCCGCTCAACGGAATGAGTCATCAAGTTCTATCACTTCTTCTAATCCGGAAATAGCATCCCTTAAGCTTCAAATGGAAGAGATGAATAGGAACTTAACAAGAATGCTTCAAACAAACCAACAAGTTAATACCGTAACACCGAGTTGCGAGACTTGTGGTGGTCCTCATTCTTACAATGATTGTCCAGCCACCGTTGGCCAAAATCAGAACGTATATGCTGTGGGAGCCTACAATCAAGGTGGTAATTCCTACCAACCTCAAGGTAACCGCAATCTGCTTAGCTATCGTTCGGACAATTATCTCGGACCACCAGGGTTTAATGTGAATCAAAATCAAAACCAAAGCAATCAAAATCAAAACAACCAGGTTCAGCCTTATCAAAACCGGAATCAGGGAAACAACCAAAATAACAATCAGGGTAGAAATCAGTTTTTCCAGGGTGCTAATCAGAATCAGGTTCAAAATTATCAAGCCCCTAATACCCAACCTCCGGTTGCTTTACCGCAAGAATTAACAAACTACATCAGGGTTAATGAAAACAAGATCAATTCGATGCAAACTCAAATGAACAACTTGGCTACTTCGAATCAAAGGCTTGAAAGTATGCTAGGTAACTTTATCAAAATGAATACCGCTTCTACCTCGGGTACGGGATCTCTCCCAAGCAACACCGTTGCTAACCCAAAAGGTGAATTGAAAGCCATTACCACTCGAAGTGGTCTTGTTCTTGATGAACCTTCCGTTCCTATCCCTCCTCCATTCATTAATCCGGAGGAGGATGAACGTGAAGAGGAGATTTTAATGGACCAGGATAACTCCGAGTTTACCATCAAGGTCCCACCTCCTTCCGTCCAACAAGCTAAACCTCCAAAACAAAGAAATTTTGTGATTCATCAAAGGGATCCTCGTCACCCGAATATCCCTTATCCGTCTAGAATGAACCAAGAAAAGCAAAAAGAAAAGGATGATGTCCAAATACACAAGTTTTGGCAAATGTTTAAATAGCTTCATATCAATATCACTCTTGCCGATGCATTAATTCTTATACCAAAATATCAAAAGATGCTTAAGAGTCTCCTTTCCAATAAGGAGAAGCTTATAGAATTGGCAAACACACCCGTTAGTGAAAATTGCTCAGCGGTTATCCTAAAGAAGCTTCCCGAGAAGCTAGGTGACCCTGGGAAATTTCTCATTCCATGTGGTTTTAGTGAGCTCAAGTGCAAAGCCCTAGCCGATCTAGGTGCTAGCATCAACTTGATGCCACTCTTGGTGTGGAAAGAGTTAGGATTACCCAAGCTTATTCCCACCCAAATGACTCTTGAACTTGCTAACCGTGATATTTGCACTCCGAAAGGAATTGAAAGAGATGTCTTTGTTCCGGTTGGAAAGTTCACATTCCCCGCTGATTTTGTCATTGTTGATTATGAAAGCGATCCACGTGTCCCCCTCATTTTGGGAAGACCATTCTTACGGACCGCTCGTGCTTTGATTGACGTTCATGGAGAAGAAATGATTCTCCGTGACGGTAATGAAAGACTAATCTTGAACATGAGAAATGACACTTCAAGCTATTCAAACGAACCTCATCAAGAATCAATCAACATGATTGATGTCTACAATGTTTCACATGAGGAAATTCGTGAAGATTTGTTTGCAACAAATCATCCAAGTGGCAATCCCACTTCTTCTCTCACTTCTCATACCAACTTAACTTCACCGGAAGTTATCAATCAATCGAGTGGCAATCCCACTCCGATTTCAGAACCCGAGACCAAGTCTTCTTCTTCTTCCCCCACACTTATCTCCCTCGAAGAAAGTGAGTTAATTTGGGAAGAATTCGAAGCTTATCTCGCAAGTGATTCATTTCCCCCAGGAAATAGTAATCCTTCATCTCTTCTCCCTCCTTTTCATAATTCTTTAAGTGGCAGTACCACCTCTTCTTCACCTAGTCTCCACATTTCTAAGAATAGTGACTATTCTCTTGTGGAGTTCGCCGATGAACTCGCTCATATCACATTTCCACCAGGAAATGATGATCTTCCCTTTGATGCCGAATCCGATCTTCTAGAATTAGAGTATTTGCTTAACCATGATCCTATCAAGGATATGGATTCTATTCTCGAAGATTCGGTTGATGAAAATTCTCTTGATGACAATCTTGATGATACCATTTCTGAGATGTTCACCGATGAACATGCCCTTGATTACTCATCCCCGCCATTATGGGATGATTATGATGATAATCTTTTTGATTATGAGACCGTTAATGATGATACTTATGATGATCCATTTGACTTCAAGGAAGAGAAAATCAAAGATTACGAAACATCATAGATTGGTGACTGATCTTCTTGAACAAATAATGTCCGTTCCCTTTTCCTGAGTGTGACTCGGTTTTCTATGAGGATTTTTTTCCGAGGTTGATGCTTGTGTCTTCAACACAACGAGGAAAGGTAAATTTACTCCCCCCGGGGATTATTATAAATATACTCATTCATGAGAACCTCTTTGAAGTTACAACTTGCAACACCAGGATAAGAATGTTAAAGAGAAGGCCACTAAACCTTCTTTTAATTCTTGAGGAATTTAAATCCTCCTCTTTCCACTTTATGAACATCCTTTCCCACAAAGAATGTTCCCGGGCTAAGAGCTATTACTCTACACTCAGATTTCATCCAAAAAAGAGGAAAAAAGAAGTCAACAACCCCAGATTCTCCACTTCAAAAGAGTTCATACATCTCTTCTCCCGAAATTATCTCATCGGGGCACTAAAGCTTTTAAAGTAACTAAAATTCTTAAAAGCCCGATGGAGATTTTTCCTTGCTCTTACCAAGAGGACATCCGTTTCTTGGATGTTCTGTGTCTCCACTTCTATCCCCCTTGACAAGCTCAAGTATGGGGGATTAGGTTACGCTAAGTGACCTAAAACAAGCGCTTCGTGGGTGGCAACCCATGCTTATCCTAGTATTATCATCGTAGTAGTAGTAGTAGTAGTCTGGTAGTAATGAATAAGTGTTTGTTGTTATGTGAGGAGGCTCGCTCTTTCCTTTTCCATGTTTTGTGTTTTGTGTTGTATTGTCCAGGATGTCCTGAATTTTTAAAGCCTCTCGTGCTTGCGGTTTTTGTCCTTCGATCACAAGAGCTTCAAATCCTCAGCTTCATTTTGTGAATTCGATATCCAAATCTTATCGACTAACGTTTATCTTTAAGCATACTTAATAAACGGCTTAGGATTTACGTAGAGACCCTTCGTAAAACATTGAGGACAATGTTTAATTCTAGTATGGAGGGGTCTTCGATTTGATTGTGCCTGCAGCCGTTGTTTTCACGCAATCCCGTTTTTACCACCAAAATTTCAAAAAAATGAAAAAATTTAAAAATTTTTAAAAATAAAATAAGTGTTTTGTCACAATTTTGACTTTCCTGCTGGGTAGAATAAGAATAAATTTTGACTCGATCGAGCGTGTTGAGCTCTAGCTTGTTCCTTAACTTTTAGACTAAGCGTTCGCGGGTTGCGAAGAACGAAAAATGATAGAGTTAAGTATGAGTTGGATGCTAAACAAGGATTATTTGGAAATCTTAAGAGCTCATGTGTGTAATTTGTCACTTTTTCTCCCATAAGCTCTTAACCTGATTAATATACGTGCTATTTTTAGAGATTAAACTTAAATCAATAATTTTTATGTAGTATATAGCAAAAACTTTAGCCTTAGTTCAAATTTATACTTGAATTTTTCAAAAAGAAGTCTTCTCTATGTCAAAAAAAAATGATAATGAAAAATGAAAAAAAATATAATAAATATAAACTGTGGGCTGATAAAAGTTTGTTGTATCTTGCCGGCTCACAACCGATGTTACAGCCTTCTAAAGAAAGCCCATAGTAAGAATAATAATCCGAGACTGATAAAAGTTTGCTGCATCTTGCCGGCTCACAACCGATGTTGCAGCCTTCTAAAAGGTCGAGGGTTACAATTGCATCAATGTTTAATATTTAAGTGTGAATTAATAAATAGATCTCTTTTTGTTAAATTCAAATATGCTTTTGAACTTTGACTATTCTATTTTATAAGCTATGTGTATACGAGAAACCTAAGAGTTTTTGAAACCTAAGGTCCGTGAGTCCCGATACTAGTCTCTGTGGGGTGTCAAAAGCCTGGTCACTTAACCGCAAGGTTGGGATGTGCCGAGACGAAAGTCGCTACATGGGATGATCTCGCCTTCAAACTCATTATTCTCGGGTGGAACGTGAAACATAGAATTTTGCAAAACGTTGATCCATGGTTGAAATTCAAAATAGCACATACACCTAAGATATAATAATTGTCGGGAGTAAAAAGTTCACAAGTTGCAAATATGAGTAGTGTTAGCATCTTAACTCATAATTAGCGGTGATTTCGTTTTAAGCTTGGTTTGGAATAAGTGAAAAGTCAGGGACGATGAATTTATCCTTTTTGGGGCATTCTCGGATCGAAATGCATCTTGTTCTATGATCCCTAAACGTTATAAAATAACGAAAGTCAAATAAGTTAGTTGCTTAATATGAAAACTACAAAAAAATGAGAAAAATGAAAAATACAAAAATATGTGTAGGAATAAGTGTATATATTTAAAAATGGTAAAGACGGGGCTTTTCAAAACTATTGAGTCTTTAATTCCCTTGACGAACGCTTAGCTACTTTTCGAGGTTATTAGTCAAGGGGGATCGAGATTCTTAGTTTTCTAAGTGCTTACTTCATAGCATTGCGTGAGGACACGGCAATGTCTTAGTATGGGGGATTTTGGTATGTGTTTAATTACACATACCATTTTCCATTAAAACTGGACTTAAATGACCAAAAACGTACCAAAAATACATTGTATTTGTATGTTTTTACTTATATTGTGCAGGAAACGGATATCCGACAAAAGGACGAAAAACAAAGCCAAAAACGACAAAACCGAGCACGGAATGGAAAAGCGTGGAAAAGCCAAAGTCAAAAGTCAAAGTCAACCCGGAAAAGTCAACGGTCAAAACCGGAGCCGACACCGAAGAATACTTAATGGGCCCACCCGAACCCATCTAATGGGCCGGATAGCCCATTAGTATATTTTATGAAGACTTATAAGCCCATTTCAATTTCTAAAGCCCATCTCCTTTTAAAACACCATACGGCCCAAAACAAATATAAAGGCCCAATCCAAAAGCCCAATCCTATTTTAAACCCGTTAGCCCATGTAACCCTTTTAACTTATAATTCAGTTAAGTCCACAAGGACTGTATTTGTAAAACCCCAATTCACCATGGGGGACTAACCTTGCCAATCTCCAAAGTCTTATTACACCACTTGGACTTAATTTGCATTAACAATACACAAGATGAGGGGCTGTTTTTGCCCTAAACCCAAAACTCCACCCCTGCGTTTATAATCAAACAAACAGACCCCCACTTTTTCCCGCCAAGAAACTTACCCCACCTCCATTGTCACCATTCACTGTCTTTTTGGCTTATAGCCTGCCATAACCATCCAAAACATCACCACCAACTCACCCCACCTCTATGCCACCTTGGAAATCCTAGAACAAACTATTGGCCAAGATAATCAAACGGCTGTGATGATTTTGAGTGGGCACCAAGACTAATCAAAGGCCAAGATTGAGCTTTGTTTTACCTCAAAAAGAAAACACAACAAACACACAGGAATGAAGACCTCAAGTGAAACCCTAGATATTTAGTATAAATACCAATGTAATAGATTAGTTTTTAAGGGGGGGAATCGAATTTTGTTAGAAGGCAAAAGCTTGTAACCTAAATTTGTACCAACTTTATTTACTGCAATTTAAATACATTGTCATTTATTTTTTGTCATTTAAAATACTTGCAATTTATTTTTCCATGTTTATCAAATTTATGGGTTTTCTTTAAATTACTTGTCATTTATCTTATATTGCTTTTAAAAACTGTTTTTAAGCTATTACTTAAGTTTTTTAAACCATTAAAATCTTATTTAAAAGCTGTTTTAGCTTTCTGTAAAAAAAACCAAAAAAATCATTAAAAAATCAAAAAGAAAGAAGAAATCAAGTAAGGAGCAAGGTAAATTAAGGATGGCCTTGGTTTAGAGCTTATGGTAAGCAGTTAGGATTGGTGGATAAGCTGTTGAGAGCTTATTCATTTGCCAAAAAGCTTTGGACCTTTTGTAAGTTTACTTTTTATTATTTTGGCTTATTTCCACTGTAGCACTTCTTATTTATGCTTATTTCCTGTTTCTTTATGCTTATTTATGTCTCTTTGTGCTTATGTGTGCCTTTCTAATGCTTGTTAGTCATTGGTGCATGCTTTTTCTTTAAACTGTTTTTTATGTGCTTGAAACTGCTCATTGCTTAATTTCTTGTGTTAAGTGCTTATTTTTTGTTGATACTTGCTTATTTAAGCTAAAAGTGTTTATATATTGAACTTTCTTCAAAAACCTAGCCTCATATCTTTGTGATTCAGTATGAAAAATGTTTTTTTCATTACTTAAGGGGTGTTTGGGATAACAGCCCATTTGGGTCATTTTGTGTTTTAAAAAAACTTTGGGTCACTTGGAAACTTTAAGCAAGCATTATTGAGTTGATTTCCATCTGTTTTTCATAGCTTTAAGTTTTTAAAAATTGTTTTTAAGTTATTCTAATGGGTCCCTCAAAACTGTGGTGAAAATTCAGTTCTAACATTGCTTTTTTTGGTAAGAGTTTTGAAAACCTGTTAGTGAGTCATTTTTGTGTCCATTTTGAGTCCTAAATAGAGTAGCAAGTATCCTTTTGGTTTACCTTGTTTCTTTTCAAATCTGTCAATTAGTGTCAAGTTACTTTTGTGTCAAAAATATTTTTTTAGCCCTTTTATCAGATAGTTATTTTTGTTTTCAGTTTATGAAATTTTGCACACAAGCTCACTTTGAGCCACTCTAAATCTGTTTTAACTTGACTTTTCTTTTTGAGCTTATTTCCAAGCTTATTCACTAGGTCTGTTTTAGCCCCTTTAAAACTGTTAAATAGTGCCCTGGTGCAAAAGCCCAACTTTTCACCCCTTTTTCTTGCTTTTCTTTCATTAAATCTTTAGTGTTATTTGGCTTTTTAGGAAGCTAATAAGCTGATGTATAAGCCCCTGCAAGCCTTAAGCTTAGGACCCCCTCTAGGTGGCTTATTTTTAAGCTCAAAGTGTGCATTTTGACTGTTTGGCCTGCAAGTTTGGAGCCTTAGCTTATTTTCATTTTTTGTGCTTAATAGCCTGACATCCTTAGCTTATTTTTGATCCTAGTAGCTTATTAGGTTAGGGTATTTAGTTTTTAGAGCTTATTTAGGTTATGCTAGTGCTTATTTGTCCTAAATTAGTAAAACAGTTTAGCTTATTTTAGTCTTAGTGTAAAAAAAATGCAACCTGCTGTTTTCTTTGCTTATTTCCTGGCTTATTTTAAGTTTTCATAAAAAGTTGCCTTTATTAAAAATGCTTATTTACATGTCCTTTCTAAGTGTATGCAAAAAGATTTTTTTTTAAATGTATCTAAAAAAGGGTGAGGCCAGGACTTGAACCTACGACCTCCCCCTTTCCAACGTCCCACAAACCCACAACATAACCAACTGTGCTACAATATCTCATCCAACATTGGATGAAACTATTGTTTATTTAAGCCCACTTAGCCCTTTTATGATTCCAGCACTTTTGCTTAAGAAGCTTATTATAAGTGATTTTCAGTTTTAAATTTTTCTTAGAACTTTTATAGTTTAATGCATTTTCCCTAAATTTTTCAGAATTTTTCATAATCGTTTGATATTTTTTATCATTTATTTTCTTTTAAACTGTTTTTTAATTATAATAAATTAAATAAAAATCAAAAAAATATTTTTCTTTTTTAGAAAATTTTATTTTATCATTTTGCATCTAGGAAAAATAGAAAAACTTTCGTAGGGTTATTTTTGCAAAATTTCATTTTTTAAAGAACGGGATTCGTTCCCGTTCTCGTTTATCGTGTTTTCTAGCTCAATTTAGCTCCGTTTTCGTTCTAGTTTTCTTTAAACTTCCTTTTTAGTCAATTTAAGTCCATTAAAAGTGAAAAAAATCAATTTAGGATTAAAATTTTAATAATTAGGTTTTTAAGTCGCGTTTTTACGTCCCCGTTTTAGGTTTTAGCCTAAATTACTTTCGTTTTAGGGTTTATTTTACTTGTGTTTGCATTTTATTTGTAGAAATAGATAATCAAATCATATCTTTGATCATTCAAGCATTGTTCAAACCTCGACTCGATTTTCAAATTCACGCCTCGTCGGGAAGAACGACCCGGGTCCGGTTTTAAACTTTGTGGATAACGAAGTGAGAAACCGATACTTCCGGTAATACTATACTACTATCATTGATATTATCCTATTTGTTATATATTTATATATTTATTTATATTTATATATAGTAAAAAGGACTAATCAATTTTTGGCGCCGTTGCCGGGGAGGCCGTGAAACGAATATTTAGTTAAAGTTTGTCGTGTTTGAAGACCCTTCCTCGTGAAGTTATCATTCTCGTTTGTGAATATTTTCTTTTATTTATAAAAATATAAAACACAAAAATATTTTTCATTTTCTTTTATTAGTATTAGTATAAGATAAATAAAAACAAGAAAAAACCAAAAATATAAAAACATTGTCCATAAAAACAAATAAAAGTCATCATCAATATAATGCTTTCAATTGGATGCATTACTATATATAAGTTCCGAACAAAGATTTAAACTTGCCTTTGTGTCCTCTGTGTGAAGACGTCTCACCTTTAATTGAAAACAACAACTATAATAGAGGTTTATAAGGGAGGGTTGTTCGAGGAAACTTACGACCCGAAAGGAGAAGTTTTTAATAGCTTAGCGCTTTCCTATCCTCCGCTCCTTGTTGCGTTTTTCCGTTTAGAGAGCTACCGTGAAACGAGTTGATTATGGGTATAAGTTCGTCTTATCTCATTTTGTTCCGTTAATAAAATATGTTGCTTAAAAAAAACTCAAAAAACCAAAAGTAATCTTCTTTTTCTTCTTATCCATTTAATTCTTTTCTTAACCTCAAATTGTTTAATTTATGGCGTACTCGATAGTCAGGTTTGAATCCCCTTTACGCGATTAAAGCGTGTTCGTTCTTGTGGAAATTTGCACATAAAGACAGTGGTTGGTTCAAAAGGGAGTTTGACGACAGATTTTGTTCCCGTACCCGACTCGTCTCAACGACCCCTTAAAATTGAAAGAATTTGTCTCAATTGTGGAGACCCGGTTCGTGGTCTAAATTGTCGACAATGTGCTTTAATACGAAAGACATTGGAGGAAGTTTTTCAAGATTATTCCAAGCACTTTCGAGTCATCGTGACGATATCTAACTTTTTTATGAAAATCAAGAGCCTTTCGTTGTCAATCCTAGAACCCTGGTTAAAAAAAAATTTCTTCGCAATGGTCCTCCACCATTGATCATTGTTGTACGGGTGTGGGTGATTCGTTAGACGGTATCCTTCTCGTCAATGATGTACTTGTGAAATCTTTGTGGGACAGGTGTCATTATGTTATATTGTCCACCGCAAGTTTCGATATTCTATAACGGAACCATGCAACAATTCAAAACAGTCTAATGAGTTCCCACAGACTTTGCCAAGTGTTCACCCGACATCCTGTTTCGGAGATGAGAATTCATTCACTTATGATTCCAAACCTAATTTTGTTGGGGGAATTTTATTTTTGGGGATTCTCTTTACGTTTTCAACCCACCTCCACAACCTCCTATGTATTCTTGTGAATTTTGCGGGAACGATGCTTTATGGTCACTATTGTACACCTCAAGTTCCGTTTATCTATCCGGAATCGTGTTACAATCAAGACTTTAATTTCTCGCAAGATTTTCATGATTTTCAACAACAATATCTTTGTTGTGAAAATTGTAGGGGCCCGCATGAGACTTTGAATGTCAACCGTTGAATTATTATGAACTAATCCGTGTTATGATTATAATTATTCCGGTTATGACCAATTTGATAATTGCACCCTCAACAATTCTGTGTTATGAAAATTGCGGGGACCTCATGTAACTTACAATGTCAACCAATAAATGAAGACTATTATCATGAGCAAAATTCTTGCTATGATTATAATTCTTTTGGTTTTGACCAATTTCAACCCCCGCAATATACTGTCAATCATCCAATCTCCAATGTTCAAAATAGCCTTTTCAATGCTCAAAATGACCTTCTCAATTCTCAAAATAAGCTTATGAAGCAAATGACATCCATATGTGATATGGTTGGTCAATATATGCAAAAGAAGGAAGAAGAAAAGCGAATTGCGGAAGATCATGCCGCTAAAGATTGATATTGGAAGATTCCTATTTGCTACGATGATGACTAGGACTATACCATTGCAATCACTCCCGTTTCATCAACCAAGGAGCCCGTTAACTCTCTAAGTATGGGGGACGAGCATCTTGACACTATTCCGGCAACGGAATCGGACAAAGTAATTTTAAACGTCTTGTTTTTTTTTTTAAGTGTTGAGAAACCTTGTCCCAATCCAAGTGAGTCTGAGGCGTTATTCCCAACTGTATGTGGATGTGCCTATTTGTAACATCCTACCCTTTCTTTAAAGATTTCAAAAGAACAACTTAAGTACTATCATCGATTCCAACAATGATTATTCTTCGAGTGATGACGATTCTTATGAGAACATCAATTATGTCGATGCATCACCTCCTGATTTTGAGATCGTCAGCTTAGAGGTAGTGGAGATTGTTATCCCGAAAGTTGTGGATTTGACTTCTGATATTCTTCTAACAATCAAAGACGATATCCTTCGTGAAAAATTGTTGAATGTCAATCTCCGTATTGCTAACATCAAAGCATTAAAAGATAATCCCACTCCATCTTCCGATGTTATGACCAAGTCTTCCTCCACTCTTAACCTTTTCTTGGAGGAGACTAACACCTTTGATAATTCTTTACCCGAATCTGAAACTTTCTGCTTTGATTTGGAAGAGAATAGTAGTGGCAGTACCACTACCCGTTCTGATTATTCTCTTCCGGATTATGAAGCTTTCTATTCTGATGACGATCATATTAAAGAAAAGAGTAGTGGCAGTACCACTACTCATGCTGATTTTTCTCAATATGATTCGTTCATCTTTGATCTTTCGATCAATCCATTTCCTCCTATCGATAGGAGTGACTTTTATCATGAGGAGTTCGCCGATGAACTCGCTCACATCATATCTTCACCAGAGTATGATTGTTTCTATTTTAAGAGTGAGCCCGATCTGGGTGAGTTGACTAGTATTGTTGACTCCGGGATTCGTGAGAACGTTCTTTCTATGACAAATGTAAATTTACCATTCGAGGATGACCAATCTCCTCTTTTCGCTTATATTGTATGGATCTTTCTTCCTTTTCTCATGTATCTAGTTGCTCCTCCATATCTTCTCTCCTGTGGGAATGAAGATACCATTTTTGACCCCGGCATCTCCGTTTATCATTCTTTTATGCCGGGTGTATCTCATCGGAGTGGAACTTTCATGAAATTCAATGTTTATCCAAACCACTTGAATGAAAGTCCGATGGAGATTTTATCTTCCACTTGCTCTTATGGGGAACAAACGAATTCCGGGGTCGAGTCAGGCTCAAGACTCGGTTAACAAAAACAAGGCGCTTCGTGGGTGGCAACCCATGCTTATCCATTCTATCTTCTTTCTATTTGCTAATAAGTGTTTTTGTTGTTGTAAGGAGGCTCGCCTTTTTCCATTATCCGTGTTTTGTGTTTTGTGGTTTATTGTCCAGGATTGCCCGGATTCTGAAGCCTCTCGTGCTCGCGGTTTTGTCCTTCGATCACAAGAGCTTCAAATCCTCAGCTTCAATTGGGAATCCAATATCCTAATCTTATCGACTAACAATTTATCTCTTGAGCGTTACTAATATAAGAGCTTAGGATTTGCGTTTAGAGACCCTTCGTACAAACAATTGGGATAAGTTTCATTCTAGTATGGGGGATCTTTCGATTTGATTGTTGCCTGCAGCCGTTGTTTTCAAGTAATCCCGTTTTTACCATCCTAAAATTTCAAAAAAATAAAAAAATTAAAATTTTCAAAAATAAAATAAGTGTTTTGTCACAATTTGACTTTTTAGGTAGAATAAGAATTAATTCTTCGGACCCGATTCGAGCTGTGTTGCGCTATAGTTGTTCTTAACTTTTAAAGCTAAGCGGTTGCGATATATTGCCGAAGAACAGAAAAATGATTAGTGTTAATTTTGAGTGATGGGTGTGCTTCACCCTAAACAAGGATTATTTGGAATCTTAAGCGCTTTGTATATAATTTATGGGTTTTTTCCTCACATAGCTTCTAACCTGATTAATTACGTGCTTCTTTTTGGTGATTAAAATTAAATCAACACTCAAATTTCATGTCAGTATAATAGCAAAATTTTTAGCCTTAGTTAAAATTTATACTTGAATTTTTCAAAAAGAAGTCTTCTCTATATCATTAAAAAAAATGATGATGAAAAATGAAAAAATATATGATAAGTAATAAATATAAACTATGTGCTGATAAAAGTTTGTTGCATCTTGCCGGCTCACAACTGATGTTGCAGCCTTCTAAAAGGTCGAGGGTTACAATTGCATCAATGTTTAATAGTGAATGTGAATTAATAAATAGATCTCTTTTTGTTAAATTTAAATATGCTTTTGAACTTTGACTATTCTATTTTATAAGCTATGTGTATACGAGAAACCTGAGAGTTTTTTAAACCTAAGGTCCGTGAGTCTCGATACTAGTCTCTGTGGGGTGTCAAAAGCCTGGTCACTTAGCCGCAAGGTTGGGATGTGCCGAGACGAAAGTCGCTACATGGGATGATCTCGCCTTCAAACTTATTATTCTCGGGTGGAACGTGAAACATAGAATTTTGCAAAACATTGATCCATAGTTGAAATTCAAAATAGCACATACGCCTAAGATATAATAATTATCGGGGGTAAAAGGTTCACAAGTTGCAAATATTAGTAGTGTTAGCATCTTAACTAATATTTAACTATGATTTCGTTTTAAGCTTGGTTTGGAGCAAGTGAAAAGTCATGGACGATGAATTTATCCTTTTTGGGGCATTTTTGGATCGAAATGCATCTTGTTCTATGATCCCTAACGGTTATGAAAATAACGAAAGTCAAATAAGTTAGTTAGTTTCTTAAAAAGAAAAGTACAAAAAACTGAAAAAAATGAAAAATACAAAAATATGTGTAGGAATAAGTGTATACATTTAAATGGTAAAAACGAGGCTTTTCAAAGCTATTGAGTCTTTAATTCCCCTTGATGAACGCTTAGCTACTTTTCGAGGTTATTAGTCAAGGGGGATCGAGATTCTTAGTTTTCTAAGAGTTTACTTGTAGCATTGCGTGAGGACACGACAATGTCTTAGTATGGAGGATTTTGGTATGTGCTTAATTACACATACCATTTTCTATAAAACCGGACTTAAATAACCAAAAATGTACCAAAAATACATTGTATTTGTATATTTTCGATTATATTGTGCAGGAAATGGATATCCGAGAAAAGGATGAAAAATCAAGCCAAAAACGACAAAATCGAGCACGGAATGGAAGAGCGTGAAAATACAAAGTCAAAATCGAAGTCAAAGACCAAAAACCCAAGGTCAACTGAAAAGTCAACCTTTTGTAATTGTGTGTAAAGTCAAAGTCAAAGCCAAGCCAAAACTGAAGAAAACTTTCGGGCTAACCAGACCCATTTTATGGGCAAAGTTTTTTTCAGGCAAATAAGGATCACCTGACAAAGGCTAAATGAGCTTAAGTCATTCTTGGGCTTATTACACCAAATTCTACCAAAACTAAATGGCCTTATCTCTCTTATATATATTTAGCCGGGCCCAATATAAGCCTTTGGTGCCCAACAACAATTTAACACGTTAGCAATAACCTTTTGCACCCCTAACTGTGTTTGTTTATATTACCACAAGGACTATCCATGCAAATTGATCATAACAACAGTTGGGGGGGACTTAACTGCCCAACTCACCAAAACTTTTCACACCGCATGGACCTTCCTTGCAATATAACAATACAAACAGAGGGGCCATATTTGCCATTTCCCTTAACCCGTTACCCTGATTATAACAAAAACCCCTTTTACCCGCCTAAAATTACTGTACATCCTCCCAAACACACTTTGCGTGTGTTCACCCTGCAACAAACGACAACACCCTTACCCCACATCACCCCACTCCAAAAACCTCACTCTCAAACCCTCACAAACCTCCAAAAACACGCTGGCTATCCTAAGCTATTTTCATTGGAAGGCATGATAAAGGGTGTGGATTACCCAAATGGATTGGGGAGCAAGGTGAATTGAGGGCCTAGGATTGCATTTGGTTTCTCCTCATAGCAAAAGCACAACAAACACGTCTCCTCTATAAAATGGGAAAGAAGACAGAGATGAAGAGGGATGTAGGAGTAGCTTTAGTTTTTAATTTTAATGTTTTTAAGTTTAGTTTTAATTTAGTGTCATTTAAATTCTGTTTTAATTTTTAAAAAGCATTGTAACAAATTTATGATTAATGAAAGCTAAGTTTCGTTTTGTCAATTGAATTCTGTCTTAAACTTGTGCAATCTAAGCTCACTTTTGTTTCAAGTTAACATTAACAAGCTTACAAAAGCCCTTTCAATTTTGTCTTAAAAGTTTTCACTGTTTCATTAAGAAACTTCAAAGTAAATGTTGCTATTGGTTTGGATTTATATGCTGCTTGGATGATGGATCTAAAAGGGAAGGATCCATGGGTTTATAATGCTTATGGAATAAGCTGGTTTGGGTTTAAGTACATGTTCAAAAAAGCATCTGGACTTTTGTAAGTTTGCTATTTAATATTATTGGCTTATTTCCACTGTAAGCACTTCACTATTTTGCTTATTTCTGTTTTCCTTTTTTTTGCTTTATTTCCAGTAGTTTTCTTTTGCTTATTTATGTCTCTTTGTGCTTATGTATGCCTTTCTAATGCTTGTTAGTCATTGGTGCATGCTTTTTCTTTAAACTGCTTTTTATGTGCTTGAAACTGCTCATTGCTTAATTTCTTGTGTTACGGGCTTTATTTTTGTTGATTCTTGCTTATTTTATGCTTAAAAGTGATTTATAATATTGAACTTTCTTCAAAAACCTAGCCTCATATCTTTGTGATTCAGTGTGAAAAAGTTTTTTCATTACTTAAGGGGGTGTTTGGGATAACAGCCCATTTGGGTCATTTTGTGTTTTAAAAAAACTTTGGGTCACTTGGTAACTTTAAGCAAGCATTATTGAGTTGATTTCCATCTGTTTTTCATAGCTTTAAGTTTTTAAAAATTGTTTTTAAGTTTTTCTAATGGGTCCCTCAAAACTGTGGTGAAAATTCAGTTCTAACATTGCTTTTTTTTGTAAGAGCTTTGAAAACCTGTTAGTGAGTCATTTTTGTGTCCATTTTGAGTCCTAAATAGAGTAGCAAGTATCCTTTTGGTTTACCTAGTTTCTTTTCAAATCTGTCAATTAGTGTCAAGTTACTTTTGTGTCAAAAATCTTTCTTTTTTTAGCCCTTTTATCAGATAGTTATTTTTGTTTTCAGTTTATGAAATTTTGCACACAAGCTCACTTTGAGCCACTCTAAATCTGTTTTAACTTGACTTTTCTTTTTGAGCTTATTTCCAAGCTTATTCACTAGGTCTGTTTTAGCCCCTTTAAAACTGTTAAATAGTGCCCTGGTGCAAAAGCCCAACTTTTCACCCCTTTTTCTTGCTTTTCTTTCATTAAATCTTTAGTGTTATTTGGCTTTTTAGGAAGCTAATAAGCTGATGTATAAGCCCCTGCAAGCCTTAAGCTTAGGACCCCCTCTAGGTGGCTTATTTTTAAGCTCAAAGTGTGCATTTTGACTGTTTGGCCTGCAAGTTTGGAGCCTTAGCTTATTTTCATTTTTTGTGCTTAATAGCCTGACATCCTTAGCTTATTTTTGATCCTAGTAGCTTATTAGGTTAGGGTATTTAGTTTTTAGAGCTTATTTAGGTTATGCTATTGCTTATTTGCCCATTAACAAGCCAACAGTTAGCCTATTTTTAGTGTTAGTGCAAAAACAACAAACTGCCCACTTAGAATTGCTTATTTTTCTGCTTATTTCAAGTTTTGTAAAAAAGTGCCTTTTTCAAAGTTGTATCTTTTTATCTGTTTTATAAGTTTCTAAAAAAAAGAAAAAAAAAGTTTTATTAAAAAGAGAGAGGCCCAGGTTTGAACCTGAGACCTCCCTATTTACCCATGTCCCTAACACACACTCCATAACCAATTGTGCTACAATAGCTCATCCGTTATTGTTTGCACACATTATTACCTTATCCCTTTTTAGCCTAATAAGCCAACAACCCTTTTGGGCTTATTTCAAGCTTATTCCTATAAGTTGGCAACCCCAGCTTATTTTTCATAGATTCCCCACCACTTTAGCTACTTTTTGTAATTTTTTTAGATTTTTATAAAATTGTTTAGTATTTTTTATAATTTATTTAGATTAAAATCTTAATTAATTCATAATAAATAAATTAAAAGTCAAAAAAATATAATTTTTTAAAAAAAATTTCTTTTATCGTTTAGGACCTAGGAAAAATAAATTCGCTTTTGTAGGGTCAATATTTTAGAAATTCGATTTTTAAAGAACGAGATTCGATCTCGTTCACGTTTTCTTCGCGTTTTTAATTTTAAAAGCTTCCGTTTTTGATCTAGTTTTTCTAATTCTTTCTTTTTAGTCACTTATAGCTTATTAAAAGTAAAAAAATTCACTTTAGGTTTAAAATTCGATAATTTAGGTTTTTAAGTCGCGTATTTACGATTTTGTTATCTGTTTTGAGTTTAAATCCTTTCTAGCTTACATTTTTAGGTTTAATTTATTCGTTTTTGCATTTTAATTGTAGAAATAGATAACCAAATCAAATCTTTGATTATTCAAGCATAATTCCCAGACCGACACTCGATTTTCAATTTCATGCCTCGTCGGGAAGAACGACCCGGGTCCGGTTTTAAACTTTGTGGATAACGAAGTGAGAAACCGATACTTTCGGTAATACTATACTACTATTATTGATATTATCCTCTTTGTTATATATTTATATATTTATTTATATTTATATATATGAAAAGGAAATTAATCACACCCCAAATTCACCCAAAAAGTCACTCCCTAAATGTATCCCATCCATTTTCGTTTCTATTAATGTTATCTTACACCTACACCCCACAACCCTTTTATAAGACCTTTTTGATAGTAATGACTAATACTTGCACCTAACGGTGGAGGTTTGATCCTTTTCTAAGCCTATGGTAATTTATATGCTATAACAGGTAATGAGTGTTAAATTTTCTGTTTCCCATAGTTGTTATAATTTATTATACACCCAAGAGAAAGAGAGAATCTCAAACACTTATGTGAGGTGCTAGTATATACTTTTCGTGCTTTTATTCGAGGTCTCGGGAGGTTGTGTTGTATAATACTTTTAAAACAGTGGTTAAATGCCCCTAATATTGCTATCGTCTAGATAGAAAAGCCTATTTGCTTGAGGACAAGCAAATCCTAAGTGTAGGGGTATTTGTTAGGGTTCATTTTATAACATATTTCTGGGCCATTTAAACTCCATTATATCATGCAAATATGCCCTGAGAGCTGGTAGATTGGCGTCGCGATTACTATGCGACGGCGTCATGATTTTCATGGAGACGGACTTCTTGGACTTGGCGGTCGCGCTCAGGACATAGCCGACTAAAGTGGGCTCTAGAAATATTCTACGAGGCGACTGCGTCATGACTTCAACACGTCGCTATCGGCCGTTTTTCCTTTATATACCAAATCGATTTTTAGGGTTTTTTTGTGTGTAACTTTAGGAGACGAACCCTAACTTATTATAGTCGAGTTTGATAGTTTTTGGCTCGTTTTTAGGGTGTCAAAACCCTCTTGTAACAGCCTCAACTGCATGATTTAATCAAGTGAAGTTCATTTATCCTTTATCACTTAATATGTCTATGTGTTTTGTGATAGATTCTTGTTCTTCTCCTTTATTTGCCATGCAAGGCTAGATCTATTAGTATTTACTTATGATTGCATGAAACTTAGATTGTAGATCCTTTTAATGTTGCTTCTTGTGATGGATGTGCGCGTTAGGCTTTAGAAAACTAGCCATAAGATATTAAATTGGTATAGACGTCTAAGGAAATGCGAGTGTATAAAAAGGATACCATCGGTAATAGTCTTCATACCACCTTACCCCTAATATGGTTGACCCCTCTTAATATATTTCAATTGCATTTAATATACTCTTAGGGGCCTTGTAATAGTCTTCATACTACCTTACTCGTGCGTTGCCTTAACGGAATAATAAATAGATGGCGGGTTCGTGTAGTTCATTCATGACTTAGGAAATACTTACACAGATCATCACAAGTGTGACAAAGCAACATGATTAGGAGAAGCAATCTGAGGAGTAGTGCATGATTAAGTAAATACGTTCGTTTATCATATAAGTTATCACCAAAAGTAGTTTAGATTATTATTAGTTTAATTAGATAAAAACAAACCAACCTCTCAAACCATGATATTTACCTGCTTTCATAAAAACATAAAAATACAAAAAGAATCTTCTTTTAACCCCGTAGACCTCTATTAGATATTCATCGAGCCTTCCCAACCTATTCCCCTAGAGAACGATAACAACCCCCCAAGTCTTGCCTATACTATACTACAACGGTTAGGTACTCTGCCTAGGGAGTTGTAAAACTTCTTGTGAAGTCTTACGACGACCGCATCAATTATGTATTTATGACAGGAGTATTGTGAAAAAAATGTGTATGAATAAACTCCTTGTGTATTGTAAATGTTGGTTACGTGTTATAAAACCAACAAGTGATGAAGATGTTGCAACTATAAGCCATCTGTTGATTTTGAAGATATGGTTAATATGTTCCGCAGGATCTCACTGTTACATCCGAAGCTAGCCCATTATTAAGATATAATCAGGTTTTCGCGCTTGGACACTTGGACTATGGATGGACAGTTTCTATTTATGACCACCTTAGATTATATTTGACTATTTGTTTTGTGTCTTTATTTAACATCAATTAAATGTGTTCCCATGCCTAATCCCTAATCTTTGGTTTTACTTGAACGGGGGAATTGAATGCAATCATATATGTCTATTCCATCGTTATGGATGTGTATATATGATTTGTCACCCTTGTTGGTGTAACGCTTTTGGTGAAGGATTAGAAGATCCATACCTTATATAATTTCCATCATAACCCTTGGTTTTACTCGAATGGGGGAATTGAATGCAATCATGTATGTCTATTCTATCGTTATGGATGTGTATATATGGTTTGTCGCCCTTGTTGGTGTAACGCTTTTGGTGAAGATTTCAGGATGATTCACCCAGTTTAAACCAGTATGTGTTACCCATGTTGCCTTTGAAAGCCATTTAGACCCTAGCTCTAGTTGGTGGAGATTTGTGTACTTTCCAAGCTTATGATAGAATACATGCTATGACTGTGCTATTAAGCGATCACCCCAAAAATGAAACACTTAGACTAGTTTGAGAGTTGAGTGATTTTTGATCCCCTTTTCATGAGGTGTTCGGCCTTGATGTTTTTTAGCATAAGTAAATTATGAATTCATTTCTTCGAGTTAAATTAGGGAAATCTCTTTATAAATTATTCTAACATGTCTACTTGAGGGCAAGTATAAATCAAGTGTGGGGATATTTGATAATGGTATATGCTTAATTACACATACCATTTTCCATTAAAAACGGACTTAAATGACCATAAACGTACCAAAAATACATTGCATATGTATGTTTTTACTTATATTGTGCAGGAAAAGGATATCCGACAAAGGACAAAAAACGAAGCCAAAAACGACAAAACCGAGCATGAGATGGAAGAGCGTGAAAAAGCCAAAGTCAAAGTCAACCAAAAAGTCAACACCGAAAAGTCAAGTCAAAGTCAAAGCTGTAACCGAAGAAATATTTAATGGACCCACCTGTACCCATCTAATAGACTAGGTCAGCCCATTAAGGCATTATGAAGACTTATACACACATAAATGGCCCAAATACCATTTCTATACAAACCGGCCCAATACAACATAAATGGCCCATATAACACTTAGCTGTCGTTAAACCCTTAACCTATCTACACCGTTAGTCCTTAAAGGACTTTCCATGCAAAACCACAATATAACATGAGGGGCCATAACTGTCAAGTCCTCAAAACTTAGTACACCACAAGGACTTTCGGTGCAAACAATAAATACAAGTTGAGGGACTAATGGTGCCAATTCCTTAAACTTTAACCCTGTTATACCCAAACCCAGTCAAACCTTGATTTCCTGCCATTTACCCTGTTCACCTTCCTTGTCACTTTCCCACCTCGTTTACTATTCACACCACAACAAAACTTCATAACTCACCCCATAAACAGCCAAAGTCCACCTTGGCAATCCTCAAGCATCCTATTCGACAAGGAAAGATGATAAAATTTCAATGGCTAGGATCATAAGACTTGGGCACCACTCAAGATTAATGGCCAAGATGAGACTTTGAAGACACTCACACAACAAGCACACTCTTGTTCTGTCTCAGTGAAGAAACACAAGAATACTTGAAGACTTGGAGCTTTTAGTATAAAAATAGGACAAGTGTAGCCTAGTTCTTGGTCGAATTTTGTTTTAACAAATTTGTACCAATTTTAATACTGTCCTTTAATTACTTGTCATTTAATTACTGTCATTTAAATTTCAAGCATTGTACTTTTTCTTAAGTTAATGAATTTTTTAAGTTTTCTTTAATCATTGTCATTTAAATTACTTGTCATTTAAATACTGTTGATTAAGCTCTTATATAAGCTTTTGAGTCATTAAAAGCTTATATAAAAGATTGTTTACTTTTCTGTCTAAAAAACCAAAAAAATCACAAAAATCACCAAAAATTCAGTCACTCATTCATGGAGCATGGTAAATTGTGGATGGCCATGGTTTAGAGCTTCTTGGGAAGCATATAGGTTGGTTTTGGACTGAATTGGGTCCTTGAATCATACTCAAAAGCTGTGGACCTTTGTAAGTTACCATTTTTTTCATTTTTGCTTATTACTGTTCATGTGCTTAATTTCTGCTTATTTACTGCTTTTTATTGCTTATCTATGTTCTTTTATGCTTATTTATGCTTTTTTATTGCCTTGATGTCATTTGTTTAAGTTTTACCTTAAAACTATCTTATTTGTCTTTAAACTGCTTAATCTTTATTTGCTTATTTTAGTGCTTAACTGTGGTTGGAACCTGCTTATTTTTGCTTATCTTAGCTTTGTTGTCATCTGTGTTCAAAACTTTGTGCTTAATTCCTCAAAAATCAGGTTAAAAATTAATTTGGAATACTTAATGGGGTGTTTGGGTTAAGTGTCCAAAGTGGGTCAAATTGGTCTAAAAACCTTTTGGGTCATTCTGTCAACTTTCACAAGCCTTTTGTAGTTGTTTTCAATCTATTTTCAAAGTTTTTAAGTCTTTAAGCTTGATTTCAAGGTATTGTCTAACAAGTGTTATAAACTGTTGTGACAGAACAGTTCCTTATAGCTTATTTGATTAGGCCTTCAAAACCAGCTTTTAAAACTTGATTTTAGTGTCCTTTTAGTGTCTTAATGCAGTAGGTTAGTTCCCTTTTAGTTTACTTTTGTTTAGTCAAAAATCTGTCAAGTCATTTTGTTAGTTTTAAAAGTTCCTTTTTCAAATTCAAAATTAGCTTACTTAAAATTGTTTTTAGCTTCCGAATTTTTGAGCATAAGCTCATTGGTGGTCATAGTCCATCTGTTTTAGCCTATCTTTGTCTTTAAAGTTTATTTTCTAGCTTATTTTTAGGCCTGCATAAGCCACCTTTTCTTTAAGAAAACTAATCAGCACATACTGAGTGCAAACAACCCTTTTTATTTGACTTTTTATTGGCTTATTTGTTTTTCAAACCCTCTTTTCTTTGCTGATTTAAATAGCTCATTGTACCAGCTTTTTAGGGTTATACCTCATTAAGCCATAAGGTTCCACTTAAGGGCTTAAAATTAAGCCCAAAAGTGCCCCTTTAGGCTGTTTACCTGCCATTTTTTCCAATTTGCTTATTTGCTTTATCTAGCTTCTCTGCTTATTTTCCCTAACTTATTTTTGTTTGCATTGCTTATTAGGTATAGTAGCTTATCTGTTTTGGCTTATTTTGCTGTTTGCCTAGCTTATTTGTGCTTAAAATTCCAAACAGTTTAGCTTTTTAGTCTTTAATGTAAAAAAACCAATTCTGCCATTTCTCTTTGCTTATTTCTGTGCTTATTTTAACTTTTTGTAAAAACTTACTTTTTTAAATTTGCTTATTTTGGTCTGTTGTATAAGTGTGCAAAAAAATAAAAATAAATAAATAAATAAATAAGTTTTATAAAAAGGGAGGCCACAAGGATTCGACCTTGAGACCTCCTCTTTAGCACACACTCGTCCCACCTCAAACACACACTAACCACAACACCAGATAGGGCCATCTGGTCATATCTCACACTATTTTATTTTTATACCTATTTTTCCCTTTTAAGCTATAAGCCACGTTTGGCTTATTTCTGGCTTATTTATAAGCCATTTTTGAAAACTCTTATTTTTCTTGCATTCCTTATAGCTTAAAGTATTTTCTTGCATTTTTTTAGATTTTTCCCATTAAGTTTACTATTTTTGATCAATTTTTCTTTTTAAAACTGTTTTAAATTCATAAAAAATTATTAAAAATCAAAAAAATATAATTCTTTTTTTTTAAATTTTCTTTTACCATTTAGCACCTAGGAAAATTAAATTTGCGTTCGTAGGATTAAATTTTTATGATTTTGATTTTTAAAGAACGGGATTTGAATCCCGTTCTCGTTTTTCGTGTTTTAGCCTTATTTGCTTTCGTTTTTAGGTTTCCTTTACTTGTTTTAGCATTATTATCGTAGAATTAGGAATCCACACCAAAAAATCTTTGAACCATTCAAACGCGCGATCACGAACGTAAACTCGATTCTCAATTCACGCCTCGTTGGGAAACGACCCGGGGGATTTTAGATTTTACTTTGGTCAAAAGTAATTTCGTAGAATCTTTTGGAATTCTTCTTACTATTGATATTATTGATTATCATTATTATATATTTATATTATATTTATATATAGTAAGAAATCCTTAATCAGATAACATCAAATATTTAATACTTTTTGGTATCAAATTCCCTATCAAAATACGTGTAATTATCTCATAAATGCCTAAAAATGTTAGTTAATCACTTATTTCTTGTTTTCAGGAAGAAATTGAGCATTTATGCAAGAAACATGGGATTTGGAAACAAAAACAAGTAAATATGGATTTTTTAAGACATTTTACGGTGTAACCATCTCGCAAAGGTTATGCGTAGCATAATTAAGGCAAGAATAGTCATCGCCAAGGTTACGGCGTAATCACTTGCAGAATTTACGCCGTAACACATCTCATTATGGAATGATGAGTCATCTGAGTCAGCATTACGACGTAACAAGGACGTTGAAGTTACGCCGTAACATAAATTTGCCTACGATAAGGAAGCCCACATCTGCATGGTTACGACGTAACCACACAAAAAGGATACGCCGTAACAAGTTCAAAAAGTATAAATAGAGGCCTCATTCTGCATATTCATCATCAACCCTTCTACCACAACATCAAGGGGCGAACAAAGCTTCCAAAGGTCGAAGAAATCCATCTGAAGTCCAAAGGAGAAATCACTTTACTTACTTTTGTATTTAATCATTGTGAAGATCATTTAGAACTCATCTAGGATCTATAATAACAAAGTTTGTTGATGCGCAGCGGAATTTAAACAAAGAACAATGTTATTTACAAGGTTTTACATTCATACAAGCCCCAATTCTATTTGATCAGAATAGAACGTGTTACCTAACTATAACAGGGATCAAAGATACTTTGATCTTAGGGCTAAAATGATCTCAAGTGGTGAGATCGTTGATGTTTTCCTACTACATGATTAAACACCTAAAAACACACAAAACGTCTAGGAAATAAACACCTAAACAATGTCTAGGGATCTCTTTATATATATAGTCCATCTAGACTTACAAAGGAAATCTAATTGTATTAGGAAACTAAATCTTTCCTAATCTTGATCTTTATCTTATTAAGCAAGTCTTCTAGAATCCTCCATATTGTTGAATTAAACCCTTTTGTAATCCGTTTGTATCATTCTTGTTTTATTCTTTTGTATCATCAAATCAATAAATCCCAAAAATCTTCCCCTATTTGATGATGACAAAACAAACAGTAAACTGATTCCAAGATGATCTATAGTAGCTTAATCTTCAGCAATCTTTCTCTATTGAATAATAAGCTTTGTCTTTAACTTAAGCACTTGAACATCTTGTACATATTCAAATCTTCCATGAATGAAACAGATTCTAATCTTCCTCTTAACTTAAGATTTCCTTTGAACTTGTTGATACTTCTTCAACACAATGAAGTCTTCAACATCTTGTTCCATGGCATGCCACCACACTTAATAAGTTGAAAATCATATCATATCATCTTTGTAACATCTTCCTCTTTTTGTCATTATCCATTAGGGGACCATGAACATATGCAACTTTGATCTTTATAACTATAAACCATATATTACACTTCTAATCCAAGCTTTCCAATGTCTCAAATTACCCTCCATGACGCATAATAAGAATAATGAATTCAAGCAGTAGAAACTTAAACTAGCAGTAGTAATAATGACTTAGCAGTAGTAATAAGGTTTTACTTGTTTTGCACAAGTGTATACCTTCCCCTCAAGTGGTGAATTTAACATATCCAAATGGTTAAACACTTTATCATATTCTTCCATGAAACCAATATGTTAACCATCTCTTGACCAAAAGTAATAGAATCAACCATAAGAACTGTACGAAGAACTAACCAATAGTAGTAACGAATACCATGTAGTACCATCCATGAAGAGCAGCACTAAAAATGACTAACAATAGTAATCGATACCAAGCAGTAGTAACAATGAAGAGCATCATTAAAATGGTTGAACAATAGTAAAAATACACTAGCAGTATTAACTACTAACTAGTAGTATTAACTTTTGTCAAGCAGTAGTAACCATGTATGAAGCAATATTAACTTAAGCTAGCAGCACTAACTTTAACAAACAGTATTGCTTTTGTCGAGTAGCACTAATGAAGTAGAAGCAATATTAAAAACATAGAAGCAGTATTAACCAAGTAAGAGCAGCATTAACCATGCATAAGTAGTACTAACTTCTATGAAGTAGCATTAACTTTGTTCGAGCAGTATTAACTGTTGTAGAGCAGTAGTAACCATGTATGAAGCAATAGTAACTTTTAATCAGTATTAACATGATAACCACTTCAATAAACTTTTCACAAGAACCTGAACTCGAACTCTTAGCTTCCACTTTCATATCACCTTTACTGTGATTACACTTCGTATTCATCATCAACTTTTGAGGTTTTTAGAAATTAGGGTTTCCAAAAAATGATTTAAGAATTAAAACCCTAATTTTCACAAACTTCTTTATCCTCTTCATTCCTCAATACCTTCTCTTTAATACCCAATTGTTCAAAGAAAAACTTTCAATAACAAAAACAAGAACACTATTAAAAACAATGATGAAAGAGAAGTAAAACCATACCAACTTCAACTTTTCTGCAGCAGATTTTAAAATTTTATATTTTTAAATTAAAAGCTCAGATTAAGGATCCCTCCAGTGAGAATATGCCTTTATGAGTAAAGAACCTTCAATAAATTTTTTGTTAAGATCCAACGGTTAACGAATGAGATATCCCCTTTTTACCACAGCTGTGCAGAAAGTGACAAAAATAGAAACCAAAATCAAATTTTTTAGGTTTTTTTGAATACAAAATCTTCTTTCTTTGATTGTAAAACCTTGTAGATCCTAGATCATGAGCCACTTGTCTCTGATACCAATTGTGAAGATTGTTTAGAAACTCATCTAGGATCTATAATAACAAAGTTTGTTGTTGCGCAGCGGAATTTAAACAATCTTGATGATCTTAGAGTTACTGCTGAATTTAAACAAAGAACAATGAATGAAACAATTCATTGATTTTCTTTAAAATCATCAAGTTTCTTCATTAGAGGATAATGTATGGAAAAATCAATCTTACTACAGAGTATTGGATTGGAAGCTATATGATTCATGTGGAGTACATTCATTGAGGAAGCAAAATGTACACATTCATATGTTGGTAGAAAAGAGATATCCTCTTACAGAACCTACAATTACTGATATGTTAAACAAGAAGCTTCAATGTGATTATTTAAGTGAAATGGCATATCAGCTTCTTAAACTTCTCACAAAATAGCTCAAGAATCAATGAAGTGTTTGGAAGCGTCCTCTTGGTGATTAATGAAGCTTTTTATAAAGAAACTTGATGATTTTAAAGAAGAATATAAAGTTTAGGAGAGGATACCATAGTGGCTCATGAAGAAAATCAACTTTGTATAACCTTTTAAGCCCATGAGTTCTTGACTTCTTCTTCTTCTCAAGCCTCTTGACCATCCTTTTCAAACTGTCAATCTCATTAGTTTGAGTGGTCTTTGTCTTTTCCAAATCAAGAACTCTTGTTTGTAAATTTGTACATAATTCAATCAATTCCTGAAGTTTCAGACTATCCTCACCACTTTAAAGTGTGTTACCTCTTGCGAGAAGTAGATCATTAGAAAGTTTAGATACATTCTCAGACCTAGTCTGAGCAATTGTATCCCCCATGGTTTCTTAACGTCTGGGACCACCACCTGAACTAGTTCCTGGGGAACTTGGTTCATTAGGTGTTGCCTTGGATTGGGTCTTATTGATGTTACCACTGTCTTGCTCTGCTTCTAAGTTAGAAGTAGTAGTGGCAGCCCTTACCAAACTGTCATCTATTTCCTCATTGACAGCCTCATCTGCTACATTGGTTGTAGGACCACTAGGCTGAGGTACCTCAGTGTCCTTTATCTTTGGCCTTCTAGGTTTTTGAGTCTTTTGGGGTTGAGATGTTGATGGTTGAATAATAGTGGGTGTATGATGGGGATCAGTTGGCATTGCTGAACCTTCACCCATTTCTTCTTGATTGTGTACCACCATGGTTGGAAATAAGGGTGTGACTCTACCAGAAAATCATTTCCCTACCCTTTTTATATTCCCAAATATCTTCTTAGTGTGAGAGGGTGTTACAGAAGCCATAGTGCTACTAAACTCATTCCATGCAGTAGTCTTAGAACTTAGGCATTGTAAAATAGTATGAATCAAAAATTTCCATTGTTAGGAAAAGAATGCCTTATAGAAAGTAAGCTTCTGAGAAATTTTCTCATACCCCATCAGTGTAAGCTGTTCAAAAATAGTAGCATTGGGTAGACAATCAACACCTTCAGCATCTTCTAGTTGAAGATCTCTTCTCACAATCGACTCAGTGATGATAATCTTTTTTCCATCCACTAGGGCTTGTAATTGTACTTCCCCATTGACAGTTTTCGCCTTGACGTTAGCCCAGAATTGTTCAATGCACGAAGTATATATTGTAGGATTGATCGTTAGTGCATACTTTATAGTGTGTGCATTAAGAAAATCCATAATCTGCTCAAACCCTTCACTTTCAGCAGGTTTAGCCAAAAACGCGACCATGTTATGAGTATCAGCAAACTTTAGGGTAGTCATTGTGTTGGGTTTTGATGATGAATGATGAAATTGAGTTAGGGTTTATGAATAGAGAGTATACGAAAGTATGAAATCGATCAAATGAGTGATTGAAACCCTTAATCGAAGTATTTATGAAAATACCCTTAACAACATTAACCATCACCAGCAGTAGTAAGTTTATGCCTAACAGCATTAACTTCTACCAGCAGTAGTAAGTAACCCAGCAGTAGTAACTCAGTTGTAAGTTATGCCTAGCAGTATTAACTTACAACCAACAGCAGTAAGTTATGCCTAGCAGCATTAACTTTGAGTCACCAGCATTAACTCCAATTCCATTCCAAACAGCATATTCATTAAAAGTAAATGTCCTCTCTTTCTATTTTTAACTCACTATCTATCAATTCTTTTACTCACTTGTACACTCTGACTATTTTTATTTCACACAGCTCTCTTTCTATTTTTATACTCGCTTTTTCTCTTAATTCTTTTTCTTACGAAAACACTATGTCTGTTTTTATTCCACACATCTATCTTTCTGTTTTTATTCTCACCAACTCTCTCAATTCTTTTTCTCACCAAAACTCTTTGTCTATTTTCTCTAATAACCAGTTTTTCCATTATCAATCTAACACTTTTCTTTGCTTTTTCTACAAAATGTTAGTCTAAAAACCAAGAAAACACAAGCCATAGCCATTTTCACTATTATCACAGTATTAATTATACCTAACAGTATTAGGTATAACTAACAGTATTAACTTAGCAGTATTAAGTATAACTGTTAGGAACAAGAAAAGTCTCGGTCACTTCCAATATTAACTAGTCAAAGCCCGTAGTTAGTCAATGTTTAGATTATAAGCTAATATGGCCCAAAGGCCCATGGAAAGCCTTACAAGGCCCATGGCCGGCCACCCTTAGACTATAAATACACCTCTCCATGCCTTGGAGAGGTGGTTGGTTGGTTGTATGTTTCATTTCACTTAATGCATTTCATGTTCTCTACTTTCTCTCACTAGAAAATACATCATTCCTCCTACTTTCTCTCTCTAGTTCTTGGTTCATATATAAAAGATTACTTGTATTCTACAATTGGTATCAGATCCATGGAGTGATTTGCTTAGTTCTTGTGTTTGTTTTTTCTTTTTGGTTCCTTTTTTAACCGTACGCATCTTTTCCTTTCTCTTGTATTCGAAGCTCTCTTGTACATTAAAAGGTCATTTACATAGGTAAATTTGATCTAGTATCTTTGGATATAGGTGTATTTGCTTTGGATCAAAGAAAAACTCATTTTTGTTCATCTTTTGTCTTCAAAAAAACCTTATAAAGTACAAATCTTGATTTTGAAATTTTTGGCTTAAAAACAAAAAAGTTGTCATTTTTAAGGTACCTATAGGTTTAAAAATCCTAGTTGTATAAGAAATTTTAGGAAAAAACAATCAAAAATGTGTCTTTTTATGTTTTAAAGGTTTTGAGTTTCGTCCGTGTATTGCACGAATTTACAGTTTATAGCTCTCTCCGAATTTGCAATTCTTTTGTGTCTCCGAATTTGCAGTTTTCCATAAGGACACGAATTGGCAGTTTTCCATAAGGACACGAATTGGCAGTTTTCCATAAGGATACGAATTGGCAGTTTTCCTTTAGGACACGAATTGGCAGTTTTCCTTTAGGACACGAATTGGAAGTTTTCCTTTAGGACACGAATTTGCAAATTTTCTAAGGACCCGAATTTGCAATTTCACTTAATCATACGAATTTGCAACATTTACTTAAAACTCAAAATTGCTTCATCAAAATTATACGGTTTATTTCTTTGACTTGTAAAATCCTGTGAAACACTCAATTGTTTTCCCGGTTTTGTCAAGAATTGTAAAATCCCGTATAGTTTCAAGACCTAATACACACAAAAGACAATTATCACAAACACAATTACTTTCTATCACCGCTCGATCGATCAGTAATCTTTTTTATACCACTTTATCAATGACGACTCTTGCTGATAAGTCACTTCTCTCGGGTGGTGACAACAAACCACCGATGCTTGAAAAACACTTGTATGACTCGTGGAAAAGCACCATAATGGGAAACTTTATATGATTAATAGACCTCATGATAGAATAATTCTTGCTTCTGTGAAAAAATGTCCCACTTGTTTGGCCAACATTCCCGTGGAATGGTGTAACCAGACCAAAGGAATATACTGAATTAACTCCCGCAGAAACCATTCAAGCTGATTGTGACATCAAAGCAATAAACATCATTCTACAAGGCCTTCCAACTAAAATTTATGCTCTTGTTAGTCAACATCGTGTAGCCAAGGATATTTGGAGAAAATCAAACTGCTCATGCAAGGTAACTCGTTAACGAAGCAAGAACAAGAGTGTTAAGTTGTACTATGAATTTGAAATAAGTTACATACAAGAAAGGAGAGTCGTTACACGAGAACTACTGAGATTCACTTTGCGTACCTCAATGATATGCAATATGTTACAAGAAGTCCACTAGACAAATTCAGTCAATACAAAGTTTCTGAATAATCTTCCTGCTAACTGGAGCAAAATTCGTTACTGATGTTAAGTTGGTCAAAGACTTTGCATACTACTAATGTTGATCAGATTCATGCTCACTTGCTACAACAAAAACGACATGCAAATGAGGTTTGATTGATGCATGAACGCAACTCCGGTCCTCTTGCTTTAGTTGTATCTCACCAAATGACACAGTCTCATTACCAATCTCATCAGCACTCTTACCTGAACTCTCAACATCAACAATTTGTTTCACCTTATCAGTCTCCACAGTATGGATCACCTTATCAGTCTCAACAATACTCAACTCATCAATCATCAACACCTGTTTCAATCACTTATCCATCCAATGAGTATCAACCATCAATTCACCACAAAGTTTATTCTCCATAATCATCCATCCCTCAATTGGAATATGCTCCCTCAGTTAACCAACAATCTGAATTTTCCCAACCTGACTCGAGTCTAATTGTACCAGTGTTCCAGAAAGGTGATGACCCCATTGATGCCATCAATCACATGATGTCTTTATTGACTGCTGTTGTCACTTCCCGCTATCCCACTACCAATAACCAGCTGAGGAATTCGTCAAACCCTAGGAAATAAGCCACCATTAATGATGGAAGAGTAACCGCACAACCAGTTTGGGGAGACAAAATTCTTTATGTGGCGGGTACTCAAGAAATTTACTCCAGGAACAAGTGGGAATAACTCAGGGAAACAGAGGATTGTTACATGTTACAACTGCAAAGGGGAAGGACACATGTCCAAACAATGCACTAAACCAAGGAGGAAACGGGATGATTTAATTGATTAAAAATAAAGTTTGCTGTACAAAGAGCTCAAGCAAGTGGTCACATTCGACAGTGAGGAGGAACTAACATTCTAGCAGATCAGGAAACCAGAAGGTATCAGTCACAGCAGACAGTCATACCCACAATGCTGCTTATTAAGCTGAATGAATTGGATGCAATATGACACTGATAGTGTGATGAACTCAACATTGCCAAAGTTGCTCTCATGGCAAATTTATCTCATTATGGTTCAGATGATCTTGCTGAGGTACACAATCATGATAATGTGAATAATAATATGATTAATCAAGTTGTGCAGGTGATGTCATCTTCTGAACAGTCGAATGTTGTGAATCATTCAGAGATTGAAATAACCAGTGATAGCAATATCATTCCTTATTCTTAGTATGTGATCGAATCACAACAAGCGCTATTCAGATTTCTAACTCTCTGCACCAACAAGATGCACTGATATTATCTGTGATTGAACAACTGAAAACCCAAGTTGCTAATTGTACCAAGATAAACTAGGAAAATAAAAGTGTCAATGATACTTTAACTGCTGAGCTTGAAAGATAATAAGAACAAGATAAAAGTGTTTGAATGAAAGGAGGGGGGGGGGGGGGACCTGACAAAATGTTGATTAAGAGTAAAAATAACATTCCATATTCATGAGCCCAGTCTGTAAAGATTGATCAACTAAACAAAGACTCTTCAGAACATTTAAAAGAAGGAACTCTTTAATGCAATGGTTACTCTTCTCAAAAAATGATTTTAAAAAGAAGAACTAGAAACACTGATAGGGAAATAGCTTAGAAATCGGATCAAACAGCTAGATAAATAATATTTTTAAAAGAGACAATCTGCACAAACGTTCACAAGTTGACAAAACCCTAGTTTTTTCTATGATCATACCAACTAAACAAGCTCTAGGGTTTTCAAATCCCTTTCTATCTAAAGAAAGCTCAGCAGTTGAACCAAAGCTATATATCGGTGATATTATGAGAAAACTAATCCAAATGTGTTATTCCTTGACTCTAAAGAGACCTTTGCATGCTAAGAGAGACGTTCAAAAATGCTTTAAGACAAAAGTATCCTAAAAGATGTTTTAAAAAATAAAGTTAATACTACACCAGTCGATTAGCTGCTCTTAACCAACTTTATAAAAGATTTTAAAACACGCTTAGTTTCCACAAACTGAATTATCTCCTAGACAAGCCTTTGGTCTCAGAATTCAGTGAATACTCACATAACTAATTTCTTTCTAGTAGACCCCACCATTAGTTGAGGTCCAAGAACTTCCTAAAGGTCAAGCAGTGTGAATACAATGTTTAAAAGAAACTTAAGCACCAACCTTGCTTGTTTGGACATGGTTGTCAAGAAAGAACCACACCCACAGCAATCACTGAGGGTTCTTGGGGGTTCGAACAAACAAAAGCTTGTTTTAAGATGAAATAATTTTCATTTGTAAAAAGCTCCGAAGGACTTATTTAACACATTCAATCAATATTTGGTTGATGAACTTTCTGAAGTCCAAAATGTCTTTCATCAAATAGAACAGGTTGTGGAACAACATCGTTTAGAGTCCAAAACATTTGACGTTAAAATGAATCAAGTTATGAACGAAAATGACGCTCTTTGGAACAAAGAGTTGAGCAAAGATATTAGTGAACATAAATTGTGAATTCGTCTGTAATAATGCGTCTAGTGAATGTGCCATGAATGAAAAAATTGTCCTCCAACTGAGACTGAGCTTTAAACGGATTTCATTGAAAAAGAGATTTATGATAAACTGTTCAAAAGTTTCACCACTCTTGAAAAACATTGCATCTCTTTAGAAGTTGATTCTCAACTTAATCAGGAAATTTTTCAAAGGGACAATCCTGTTTCAAATCAAAGTGCTCCAAGTTTTGATCAATTGTTTGAATTAAATGAATTGAAAGCTTAGTCCCAAGAGAAAGACATAGTTATAAAGAAGTTGAAAGAGAGAATTAAATCTCTAAGTGGAAAACAGAATGAGGATAAGATTAAACAGGACTTAGAAGAGATTGAAACTATAAATATTGAATTGGATCATAGGGTGACAAAGCTTATTGCTGAGAATGAGCATTTGAAACAGACCTATAAGCAACTTTATGACTTAATTAAACCAGCACGTATTCGATCAAAAGAACAATGTGATGATTTAATTAATCAAGTCAATCTAAAGTCTGTGGAAATTTCTGATTTAAATGCTAGTCTTCAGGAAAAAGTTTTGGTAATAACAGCTTTCAAGAATAATTTAAGGAAACTTAAAGGAAAATCTCTAGTTGATAATGACGTTATAAAACACCCTAGTGATCCAGAAATGCTTAAGATTGATGTGGAGCCTATAACCCCTAAATTGTTGAATAAACAGACAGTTCACTCTGCCTATATTAAGCACACTCAGGAAGAAGCTACCGTTCTTAGTATCACACCCCGCCAAGGCGGAAACGCGAGGCCTAAACAACAATGGATATCATCACAACACATGGTGTCTATATAGAGAATACTATTATGAAAACTAAAGTAAAGCAAAGACACAAAGTGTCATAACAATACCTAAAACCTAATGGTGTCTTTATTAATGAGAAAGAGGTCTCGTCAATAAATGACATGCAAAAATAATCCAAACAATTCATGCAAACGCATTTATTCAAATAGAAAGCATGAAGAAACTCCAAGCATCCTACGGTCTCTTCTAGCCACTTCGCTATATCTTAGCACCATTAAGCTTACCTGAAAATGATGCTTAAAACGTCAACATAAAGTTGAGCGAGAATCATAGGTTTGCGACATACAACAATATCCCAAAAACTTTCAATTAGCTGTTGCAATTACCAAAACAATTAATGACAACAATTAACAACAACAGGACGGAATGTGCCCACGATCCACAATCATTCCAACTACATATGTGTGCTACATGGCCTCATATTAGCTCAAACAGTCTTACCACACGTCAATCCTCATTTTGCATATTAGGATCCACAATACAACACATATTCATATCGTCAACACAACGGGACGGAACGTGCTAACGATCCAATACAACATAACTACAGCCAAGCTTAAATTCTTTTAACACGACAAACAAGACAAGCACATTCTCACAAAATAACATGAGAAAAAGGGGCTATAAAACTCACCTTTGCTTAGCTTTCCTAAAGATTCCAACAAAAAGCTTCACAAACAACTAGCACAAATCTAAACAACAAAATAACTCTTGTTACACGCTACTAAGACAAAAGCTTAAGGCACATGTAACAATCATATTATGAATGTCTAAGGTGTTATATTAACTCCATGGGTCACCCCGACACCATACCCAACTTTAACCACTTCGTTAACAAGTTTCACTAATTAGTCACAATTTGTTCAAAACTGCAGAATTTTAACATGACTTAACGTACTCAAAACCTTTATTTATTGACCTCCATAATTCATACCAAAAATCACCTAAGTTTATTTATGAGTATATTAACTACCTCATGATTCCCAAGAGCCATTTACATGCACAAGTACTCCTAAGAAAATCAAACTTCAAAACAGTCCAAATTCGGATCTGTTTGCACACTAATATGTTTGGACCTAAAACCTATACTTAGACTCTAAATCAGAAGCTCTCCTTTGGGGGATTTCTAATATACACATAGAACTAAACTCCTGTAGAAGGGCTAAGCTAAATTCGAATTTTAAGGTCTTTTGGAGATATAATGGCGTCCTCACCCATATGTCTCTTGTCAAAGGCCTCAAAGACTAAGTCCTGGCTATGGCACTGACGTCTGTCTCATCTGAACTTTGGTGCAATCAACCATTTAGCTAGACACGGTCTTTTGTGGTCTCCCAAAGCTTAAATTTTAAAAAGGACCATTTGTGTTCTGATTCGTGCAATGAGTAAGCAAGAAGAAACCCACAACCCATAAATATGAAGACACTCAACCAGGAAATAAAATCTATCCTTTTACACATGGTTCTTTGTGGACCAATGTTGAGTGCAAGTATTAATGGAAAGAAGTACATCCTATTATTGTCAGATGATTCCTCTCGATTCACATGGGTTAAGTTCTTACGGCCACAAAGATGAAGCTCCAGATTTATAATCAAGTTTCTCAGATGATTCAAGTGCGGCTTTAAGTGACTGTTAGAAGAATCAGAACTGATATGGATAGCTGAATCTTGGTTAATCAAAACTTTGCGTGAATATTATAGAAGATTGGCATTCTTATGAAACAATTGTGCTCCTTCTCCATAGCAAAATGGTTGTCGTTGAAAGCGTATCTAAGCTAATTGAAGATGCACATATGTTGATTTACGCAAAAAGCTCGTTATTCCTATGGGAAAAGCACGTTGCCTACAGCTGTTACACCTAAAATGTTCCATCATATGTCTTCAGACTTGACAAAACACATATGAGCTTTAACATGACAAACTCCCGACCTATTCATTTTTCCATTGTATTGGTGCACTTTGCTAGCTGTCAAATATGATAGTGAGTACTTGGAGTTAAACCAAAAGCTGATATGGTATTTTCATTGGTTATGCATCAAAAAAAAAAGGCATTGGGAATTTACAAAGTCGTACCAGACAAACATTGAAACAATTCATGTGACTTTGATGAGCTATTATCGTATGGCGATGGCTTTGAACACAGTTGTTCAGGAACGCCACTTCATGAAATAACTCCTACAAACAATCAGTTCAGACTTATGCCAAACCCTCCTATCCTTCAACACGTTTGTAACCACCCCTCAAGAACTGATTGGGATATATTGTTTCAACCGATGTTTGATGAATTACTCACTCCTCCACCAAGTGTTGATCTCTCAGCCCCTGAAGTCATTGCTCTAATTGATGAAGTAGTTGCTCCAGTTCCCGCTGTATCAACCGGATCACCTTCCTCAACAATAGTTGACCAAGATGCACCATCGCAAGTATCCTCTCAAACAACACCCGAAACTCAACCTCCCGTCATTCCTAACAATGTTGAAGAAGACAATCATGATCTTGAAGTTGAACATAAGGGTAATGATTCGTACTTTGGTATCCCAATTCTAGAAATCCCTTCTAATCAATCTTCATCGTCGGATTCTATTCATACAATTGTGCATCCCGATCACTATTTTCTGAATCAATAGCAAATGGACTAAGGATCACCCACTTGAAAATATAATCGGTGAACTCGATAGACTAGTTTCCACAAGGCTGCAGTTACATGAGCAAGCTCTTTTCTGTTACTACGATGCTTTCCTCACTGCTGTTAAACCAAAACGTTTTAAAGATGCTTTGACTCATCCTGCTGGTCGAAGTATGCAGGAAAGAGCTCTTTGAGTTCGAACGCCTTGAAGTTATGGGAGCTCGTTACCCGACCAGATAAAGTTATGGTTATTTTTTGAAGTGGATCTAAAAGTAAGTAGATAACTGGGATGTATTCTAATGAAAAGCTTCGATTAGTGGCTCGTGGTTACCGTCAAGAAAAGGGAATTGATTTTGAAGAGTCTTTTGCTCCGGTTGCAAGATTAGAGGCTATAAGGATTTTTCTTGCATTTGCCACTCACATAAACATGGTCGTCTTCCAAATGGATGTCAAGACTACGTTTTCTGAATGGTAATTTGCGGGAAGAGGTTTGTGTTAGCCAGCCGTGTATGTTTTGTGGATCTAGATAACCCCAATCACGTGTACAAGCTAAAGAAAGCTCTTTATAGGTTGAATCAAGCTCCACGCGTGTGGTATGACATGTTGTCTTCGTTCCTGATATCCCAAGACTTCTCCAAAGGCTCAGTAGATCCTACTCTATTCATCCGTAAGGAAGGCAAGGAATTACTTCTGGTACAAGTATATGTTGATGATATTATCTTTGCTGCATCTACACCTGAACTTTGTGACACTATTTGTAAAATCATGTGTTCAAATTTAAGATGTCAATGATGGGAAAAATCTCATTTTTCTTAGGATTACAGATTTTTCAAAATCCCAAAGGCATCTTTATTAACCAGTCAAAATATGCCCTTGAATTTTTAAAGAAATACGGTTTTGATTCTTGTGACCCAGTGGATACTCCCATGGTGGAGAAATCCAAACTGGATAAAGATAAAGAAGGGAAAGCAGTTGATCCATCACACTATCGTGACATGATTGACACCCTCCTTTATCTCACAGCCAGTAGACATGACCTACAATTTGCTATATGTATGTGTGCCCGGTATCAGGCTATGCCTACCGAACACTTACTTGCGGTCAAAAGAATCTTTTGGTATCTAAAAGGAACCGTCAATCAGGGACTATGGTATCCGAAGGATTCTTCAATTGCACTAACAACATTTGCAGATACGGATCATGCTCGTTGTCAAGATACGCGCCGTAGCACATCTGATAGTATGTAGTTTCTGGGAGATAGACTTGTTAGCTGGGCATCAAAAAGGCAGAAAAGCGCTGCCATATCCAGTACAAAAGCTAAATATATTGCTATGTCAGGATGTTGTGCTCAAATTCTTTAGATGAGATCACAGCTTACCGACTATGGCCTTGGATTCAATAAAATTCCAATGTACTGTGATAACAAAAGTGCTATTGCCTTAAGCTGCAACAATGTTCAACATTCCAGGTCGAAGCATATAGACATCAGACTTCACATTATCGAGGAGCATGTTGAGAATGGGGTGATTGAACTTTACTTTGTCAATACAGAGTATCAACTAGCGGACATCTTCACAAAAGCCCTCGCAAGAGAAAGAATTAAATTTCTTTTCAACAAGCTGGGAATGCGGAGTTTTACGCCAGAAACTCAAACTATTGGCAGATGAAGTTGATAAATAGTGGTGGTACCTATTCAAATATCCTGTATTATATGTATATATATTAAAAACCATAATAACCAAAAAGATTTTTCCTTTTCAGAAAATTTTATAAAAACAAAACACAAAAATATAAAATCTTCATAAAACCAAAGAAAAAAAATTAAAAAATGAGAAAATATAAAAAGAGGTAATAATGGCATGTCTTCTAAAAATCGATAACATTTACGGTCTTAGAAATGTCATTCAATAATGATACGAGGCTGTAAATGAAGTTCGAGCAGAAGTTTCAAATGTTTTCAAAACATGCCAAATGGCTTGCTATTATTTCAGATAGCAACCCGATCATCATCTTAAAGGCAAGTATTTCAAAAAGAAAACTTGACCTCATAATGGGAATTTATTCTCGGGCATGGTCTACTTTATGACCATGCAAAGGCTTGTGATTACTTTGCATCACAACCCGTGCTTCTTATATTCCATGAGTGTACGTGTCAGTGCGCTTATGTGTGTCAATAAGAGAAATCTTATTTGCAATTGGTGTTTGTTTTTCATGAATAAAAACATTGCTTCATCAGAAAAAGTTTTTTTAACGACATTCGATTTCTCAAACAACGACTACAACTCTTTAAATAGAAAACGGGGTCATCGTTTGAGGGGGAGCAAATGTCAAAAATCTTCTTCAAAAATTCATTTGGTAAAAGGGATAAAGGTTTTAAACAATAATGGAATATCATTCTTTGGAAAAGTTGATTAAATTTAGCTTATGTGTGCCTTTCATGTTATTTGTTTATGCCTTGAGTGAGAATATATGCATGATTAAGTTGTTAGGTATATTAGTTAAACCTATAGGGACTAAATGTGCCATTGTGATAACTTTGTTATGCCTAAACAATTTAACATCTAAATATGGAAAAGATCTAAAAGTTTAGGGGGTGAAAGTGACAAAAACAAAGTTTGTTTTATAACACCTCACCCACCCCTTTCCCGTTTCACACACACATACACACCTATTTTGTTCATCACCATCACACGATCGCCACACCCTTGTTCTCAATTTCTAGATTATTTTGTGCTCAAGGTATAATTGAAACAATGATCCTTACACCCCAATGAACTCACATCTTGAACGAATTACATTTTTACAAGGATTTAATTTCGAAATCACAATAAGCTCAAATCTCGAATGAATTACTTTTTCATAAGGATTTAATTTTGAAAACCCTAATAATCGAATTAGGGTTCTTCAAATTCAAAACTGAATAAAAATGTAAATTCGTTGAGGGGTTTTGTTCATTGTTGGGTGATTATGACTCGCTTGTAACAGTTTTTAATATAGTAATCATATGCGTCTGTTTTGATTAATTCTTTATGTGCAATTGGCGTTATCTTGATGTTTTTGGCTTAAATACTTTATGGGTTTTGCTATGGAAAATGCTACATGTGTAGAATGATGTGGTGTATGAGTTGTAATCCAGATATGGGTGTTTGATGTTGGGTAAACTTCGTAAATTTTTTTGAAAGTTTTGTTCGTATTGTCAAAATTGTATGTTATTTGTGCTTAAATAGTGACAACGCGTTTTTGGTTGACCTTATGATACTAAATACGTAAAGTTTGAGAAGTAAAAGACACATGACATACTCGAATTAAAAACTTAAATTTTAGAACCCTTCGAATTTGCAGTTCTAGGTGTATATGAATTGGCAGTGATAGTAATACACGAATTCGCAGGAGATTAGTGCTTTCCGAATTAGCAGTGATAGTAATACACGAATTCGCAAGAGATTAGTGCTTTCCGAATTAGCAGTGATGTGTCGCTAACATGATATTTATTCGAATGTGTCGCTAAAATGATGTTAGTTAAATAGATATGTCAATAGGGGTGGGTTATAAAGAACCCTCCTAAAAAGCCATTTGTATCCCCTCTGATTTTTCAGTTTTTTTTCAATTTTAATTTTATTTTTATAATTTTGTTTATGTTACAAAACTGTGAAACGGAAAGTACGGAATGAAAATTATAAAGTTTAACAAGTCAATAGTATTAAACTGTCAAAAATTATGAAGCAGAAACTGATAAAAACATTGTGTTGTACTGTAAATTAGAGGAGCAAAGGACGCTGAAAGCACAAAACATGTGCTTATTTTATTTTTGTGCTGCTATTGGTACCCTTCCTAGCCCACTCAAAAGTACAAAAAAGGTATAAAAGATTCTTTTTGTACCCCCTTTTTATAGTATAACGCAGTTTTATATCAGGTTTTGTTTTGTATTTTTTGACAGGGTCATTCGTAAATAAAACACCAAATTTTCATTCACTAACCATACAACAATTATATAGATAATCATTAGTCCTTTTTCACTTTTATTGAAAGCCTAAAATCCCATAAATACCAAAAACCTCAACCGTCAATAGGGGAATAATATATTGATAATCATTAGTCTTCTTTTCTTTTATTCACTTTCATTGAAAGTTAAAGCCTAAATCCACAAATAAAAAAGACTATTGATAATCATTAGTCTTTTTTACTTTTCATTAGACTTTGACTACAACTTTAAAATAGTTTTCTCTCATCCATCTATTATAGTTGCATCTTTCTTCTATTTTCTAAAACCTAAAACTCAAGCTTCACTGTAGGTTCCTAGATTTCACACAACTATGAACTAGAGAGAGAAAGCTAGAGAGAGAGATGGATGGGAGAATACATATGAAAAACATACTAAATGTGTATGTAAAATGATTCAACCAACACCCTCTCCATGTTTGGAGAGGGCTTTTATACAAAGGATAAACCGGGCTTTCCATGGGCTTTCTATGCTTTGGCCCGGTTAGCTTACTAAATATTACATAAAATTATCTAACTATTACAAAGGCTCATGAGATCGATAATGATCGTCACTTCATTAAAAACGGAATTCCTAACAATCTCCCCCTAAGGGACGATCGTTGAGATCTCATAAATGATCAACACTTTATGTATTTCTAACAATCTCCCCCTAAGGGGTGATCATAGAGATCTCTCTTTGTGACCTTGATCATTAATCGTTGAAGCTTCTTGTTTTGATCTTGAGTCTTTTTTGTGTAATAGTTGATCTTTTGTCTTGCATCTTTATGTAGTGATCTTTGACTTGTGGCTTAGGCTTGTTTTTTTTTTAAGAGTATTGTCATTGTATGTGATCTTGACTTTTTTTTTTCTTGAGATCCTCAGCCAAATTAATCTCTAAACCCTCATCTTGTGATCTTTCGTCATCCTTGTGTACTTGTGACTTTCACGGGTCGACCTATGCTCATAACTTGTTTGCAATCTTGAAAGCTTGACTTATGTTCGTATTTCTTCACATCAGGTTCATAACTGTCATCACTTTGACATACTAAAAAGAAATTGAAATCCAAGTAATTTGAAAGCTTTGGGCCATTCTTTCTTGATGTTATAAAGTCATTGAGTTTTGAGTATGAGCATGTGGCTATGAACTTGACTCTGCTGGAATGAGGCATCTACATCTCCATCTTTATGTAATCCTAAAATACAACAGTTAGCAATAAAGCTTGGTGACGAATATGGCTTTGGTCACACGTCGGATTCGGTTAAGCAATTAACCAACCTCCCCGGCACCGAGCGTGAGGGTACCAGCTTATAAGTAATATTTAATGAGTACCATATGATCAGGGTAAATTTCAGTTAAGAAGATACCGTCCGTTCGACGCGGTATTCCAGCTCTAAAGTTTAGATCCTCTACCAGAGCATTAGAATTCACTGTACTTGCTAGTATCTTCTTACCGACCAACATGAAATAACACACAAAGCAGGCTACCTTACTAATAGTATTGCTACTAATAGAACGGTAAGAGTGAATCAGTGAGTTACTATCGCAGCGAACTTGAAGAGAAATTGATATTGAAAGTACACCAATCGACGTTCAACTCAGAACCTACACGTCTGTTAATCTTAATTTTAACACATCGAGAGTTTTAAGCTTTTAAATCCAAAATTCATCACTTCGTCCATATCATACTCAGGGACCGAATCGATGCCTAGTGTTACAAGTTTTGCGATCCATTTAGAGAGATCAACTACAGTCATCTAACAGAGCTTGTTTGATGTTGGGCTCTACAGGGACTCTCTCCCACTCTCAACTGTGAATAATTTACCGGTATGCGTAAGGCGTAACCTGAATTAACAATTCACCAACTCCACTACTCACTCGGTGATGTTTTGGAAATATCACAAAGGGTATTGCGTAGACGACACTTAATTTAATCCATGTTTTTCACAATGTGGTGAAAACAAGTATATTGGAATACAGCATCCTAACGAGATTATTTGATGAACTCATTGGCTTTAAGATCTCAATAGTTGCGTTTTGGTTTTAGTGATCGGTTAAGGCTAGAGCTGACTGCCAACCTTTTCAAATATCAACTACCTCGTAGTGAGACAGTAAAGTCAATAGATAACGTGATTTAGAGTCTATCATTAGAAATGAAACATAAATCTTTTGAGAGATTCTGAGTGGCTAGGGAGGGTTGTGCATTGCATCACTGGGTCCATGATGTCAGTCTTTCAATTATCATAAATCATCATTTGATTTTGGACAGCAGATTGTATTACAACCGATTTTCTGCCTAGTGATGGAGGGCATTCTTCTTCATTTTCACCCATCTTGTACATACTCGTAAATTCTTTTTCATGTTCTTCAACCATTTCAGTGCTTATCGAGACTTCAAGACTAGTAACATTTGTTTGGATTGTTCCAGAACATAGCTCCATCTCAGCTTTTCGTCAACTCATTTTTCTCATCGTCCGTCCACTCTTTCTTTACTCTCTCGTATCACTCTTTTTTTTTTTCTCAATTTCTTACCTTTCTATTGCCTCAGCTTGCTTCCCTGTATTACCTCCCACTATTAAACCTTTCACATTTTTATTACATTACACCCCTCACTTTTCCCACACTACACAACTTACCTTTTTAACCATTACACCTTTTTACTTTATTTTAACCTATTTTTACACCAACTTACCGTTTTATTACTCCTTTTTAAATGTCATAAGATATTACCTAAGGAAGGAGAGGCACGCTAAGGCACTTCTCTATCTATTTCTTTTCTTCACTAACTACAACCAAAATAATGGCTACACCTTTCAGTCTTCATCCTCCACCGCCCGACTACTGCATCTTTCTCCTACCTTCCTTCTCCCTGATAGATCCTCCGTTATCAGGCTAGATCATAGTAACGAATACCTTACCTTACCAATCCTATAACGTCTGATAAAATGTAAGTGTCATGGTCCGCATCTTTTGTACTGTTCTCCTTGCCATAAACCCATTTGAAAAACTCTAACATGTACATAGTGATATAAATAACAAATCCTTTTATACCTGATTTATTTTGGCTTTTTTTAGAAACGCTCCCACCTCAACAGTGCCATCGGTATACCGAACATGTTTAGCACATGGAGGATGTAGTACACACATGAGTCCATAATAACACGATGTTTATAAGTTTTTTCAATATTTAATCATATTTTTCCCTATATCAAGAATTTTCAAACCCTTTGATATTTTGGATATCAATTGATTTAAATATGTTAAAAATTTAGGAGAAAAATGTGTTGATTATTTATAAGCCGATTAGGGAACATATTAATGCTCCCCCTCAAACTATGAGGGTATGTGTTAGTGTCATGTATAATAATTTTGAACGATTTTGAGTTTAACGAAAAACTCATGAAAAAATTATATTGATACTTAACAACTAAAGATACACTACATAATAATTTATATTCACAAGATTATGTATGAGACAGGACCTGAAAATATTCAAACCAAAAATGACACAGTTATTTTGTCCATGTTAGCAATCTGCAGTCCGTCTCGATACTCTTTGTTTGGAAGTTGTCTTAAAATCCCCTCGAACCAGCAATCCTTTCTTAAGTAGATTCAAAGCATTCATGAAAGCCGTATTAAAAAGAACTTGATTATAAATGCCCAAATATCCGAAGGTAACAACAGTTATTTCGAAACCGTAACACCAAAGTCAATTAAGTCCCGGATGTTCGTATTTCTCCTTTCATGATAGTGATGATATAAATTATAACACATAGATCAACTAAGTCTCAGATGTCACAAATATTCCCTCTATAGTCCAAAATGATAACACCTAAGTCAACTATGTCTTGGATGTAGACAATTCTTCATGCAGGATACTAACTATCTAAAGAAATTATCATACATATGTGTACCTCTTTTATCAAATATTTCTACTCCTTTTAAACATAAGTTTAGTGATTGACTGTTAAAGGAAGCATTAATTGAATCAGTAACCAATCTTCTCACGCTAGAATAAATCTTCTAACAACACTTTCCACCTTGGAGCTCAAATATGCTACGAAAAATAACAAGATAATCTCTTTCCCCAAGGTGGAAGAAATAGTGCAGCCCAAAGTACAAGTTAAGACACACTGTTTTTATCTGCGATTAATGACATTTGTCTTCTCGGCAAAGGCCTAAAATACAAGATAGCTTATGACTCTATCATGTGTACTTGTTGTACTGCTAGGTATCTACTCCCTTCCCCTTGCTGGTTTTGGGATACCTCTGAATCACAAAACCTTGTACGCGCTAAACTTAGATCGTGTTCGAAGAATTATTGAAGCTTAAAACTATCTCGTGAGAAACAATATCATGGCTTTAAATATGTGATTATTTCAAACATATCCAAATCTTTTAATACTATGAATGTTTCGCAATATTGATCGAAATGTATTTAAAAGCCTGAAATCACAAAGTCTCTAAATTGCCAAATAAGGTCCAAAAAGTATTTTAAACAAATGACCTCAAATCCCTGAAGTAGTTTATAAAAATTTAACTCCTCTTTAAATTGTTATACTACCATTACAAAAGCATTATTTTATTTATCCATTTATTTTGGTGACTATTTTGGAAAGACCTTTTTAAAAATTATTTGATTGACGCTTTACTCTCCCCCTCAAATAATGACCCCATTTTCGTATTTAAAGAGTATTTGTATTGGTAAAAAGAATGTCTTCACAATGAATTAGTGTTTTTCAGTAATCACAAAAGATTTTCTAAAGACACTTCGACCAACATCAAACAAAATGACAACAAACTCTTAAAATAGAAAATGGTTCAATATTTTGAGGGGGAGAAAGCGTACATCAAATATCTTGTAAAAGTTTGGGGGGGGCGGTCCTTTCAATTAGTCACAAATAAATGGATACAGCTTTTGATAATGACTATAACAATTTAAAGAGAGTTAATTTATATTAACTAAAAGGGATTTAGATGTCATTTGTTGTAAAACCTTTATGGACCTGATTTGCAATTTAAGACTTAATGATTACAGCTTAAACTACTATCGATCAATATGCAACACTTCCTAAAGTATTAAAAGACTTGGAATGTTTTGGAAACAATCACATAGTTTTAAAGCCTTGATATTGTTTTCTCACGAGATAGATTATATTAAGCATAATAATTCGTCGAACAGATCTCAAGTATAGCGCGTACAAGGTTTTGCTGATCAGAGGTATCAAACCACAAGGGGACAGGAGTAGATACACTAGCATGTACAACAAGTACACATGATAGAGTCCATAGCCTTCTTTTATTTTAGGCCATTTCGAGAAGACAAATGTCATAATCGCAGATAAAATCAGTGTCTTAACTTGTTACTTTTGGGTGCACTATTTCTTCCACATGGGAATGAGATAACTTGTATTAAGTTTAGTATGCATCATTTGAATACCAAGTGAATGTATGTTAGGAAATTTATTCTAGCGTGAGGAGATTGGTTACTGATTCAATTAATGCTTCCTTTAACAGTCAATCACTTACACTTATGGGGATTTGTGTGTGTTTGTGTGTGATTTTGAGGACTAGATTGGTTTGTTAATTTCCTGTGTAATTAGGTTAGTATCCTCTTTGTTTTGGGTCGTCACCCATGTCTATAGTTGTCGGATGGGGTATCTGGTTGTCTATATGTGAAGGGAATATGAGGTGACATCAGAGTACTGAAGTTGTGGACTGGGGGTGTTATTAGTGTTACATCTCTATCAGGTTAAGGAGAATTGCGGAAAAGCCGGACTTATTTGCCTTTTGGTACGGGTTTCGAATTAACTGTGTACTGCGGGATATTTTGGGGCTTTAGAACTTCTATCGTCTTAATTCGCTTTTCAAGAACTCTTTTGAATCTACCTTCCAGACCCAGGATTGCATCGAGTTCGAGGGAATTTTAAGACACCCCTTCCAAACAAAGATAACGAGACGACTGCAGCACTGGCAACCTAGACAAAATAACTTGTCATTTTTGTTGTTTGAAATATTTGCAAGTCTGTCTCATACCTAATCTTGTGAATATAAAATTAATATGTAGTGTACATTAGTTGTTAAAGTATCACTATAATTTTTTCATGAAGTTTTTTGATAAACATCAAAATCATTCAAAATTATTATAATTACTCACCACATACCCTCATAGATTAGGGGGAAGCATATATATGAGTTCCCTCATAATCGGCTTATGAATAATCAGAACATTTTTCTCCCAAAATTTTAACATATTTGAATCATTTGATATCCAAAACATCAAAGGGTTTGAAATTATTGATAAGGGGAGAAAATGTGATTAAAATATGATAACTTATAAAAATGTTGATATTATGGACTCTTGGTTTACTCCATCCCCATGTCTAAACATCTTTTTTTTTTTCAGTATACCGATGGCACAGTGAGGGGGAGCGTTTCTAAAAAGCCAAAACAATCGAGGTACAAAAAGCTTTGATATCTATATCACAAGTACATTGATTGAGTTTTTCAAATGGTTTTATGACAAGGAGAACAATACCAAAGACCGACCATGCATTTAATTTTATCAGAGTTATAAGGTTGGTAAGGTTAGGTATTCGTTCTGATGATCCAACTAGAACTGAAGGGATCTATACAGGAGAATCCCATTAAGTTTAGTGGTAAAGTCCTTAGGTATGATATAAAAAAGGAGTAAAGTAGGAATAAGGGAAAAGTGACGACTGAGATGGAGCTAGTACTGGAACAAACCCAACAAGGTACTAAGTCATGAAGTCTCGATAAGCACTGAATGGGTTGAAGAATGAAAAAGAATTGTACGAATGAAGGGTGAAAAGAAAGAAGCCTCCATACACCTCGGCAGAAATCGGTCAATACATCCCTCTGTTCAAAATCTAATGATGATTTAGATATTGAAGACAGACATCATGGACCCAGGATGCAATGCACAACCTCCCTAGCCAATCAGAATCTCTCAAAAGATTTTACGGTCATTCTGCATGAAGACTAAACACTTATCTATTGACTTTCCCGTCCACTCCGATTAGTTTATATTGAAAAGTGGCAGTCGAGCTCTAGCCTCCATCACTAAAAACCAAAACGCATCTATTGAGTCTAAAGCCAAGAGATCATCAATAATCTCGTTAGATGCTATTCCAATAATGTCTTACACGACCTTGTTGAAAACAAGGATTAATTAAGATCCCTACGCATACCCTTGTGATATTCCAACACATCCCGAGTGATACAAATTATTCACAGTGATGAAGATGGAAATCCTGCTAGAGCCAACATCAAACAAGCTCTAGGTAGGTGACTTGTGAGATCCTAAATGGATCAAACTTGTGACACTGGGCATCGATTCGGTCCAGATTATGAACTGACGGAGGATGAATTTTGATAAAAGCTTAAAACTCTCGATGTGTTACAAAAACGCTTTTATTAGTGACACGTCGATTGATTTTCAAATCAATTTTCTCTTCAATCGGTGAGATAGTAACTCACTGATTCACTCTTACCGTTCTATTAGTAGCAATACTATTAGTGAGGTAGCCTGCTTTGAGGTGTCCGGTAAAGAGATACTAGCAAGTACAGTGAATCTAATGCATCTGCGTTAGAGGATCTAACACTTTGAGCTGGAAACCCTGTCAAGGAGGTTCTTATAATGAATCTACCTGATCACAGGTACATTATTTATACTGTAAAACGGTCCTCACGGAACCGGAGGTTAATGCAACCGAACTCCGACGAATGACAAAGCCATATTCGTCACCAAGCTTTATTGCTAACTGTTTTATTTCAGGATTACATAGAAATGGAGATGCAGATACCTCGTTTTAGCATAGTCAAGTTCATAGCCACATGCTTATACTCAAGACTCAATGACTTTAAAACATCAAGAAAGAATGACCTAAAGCTTCCGCAAACTCTGATATCAACTTCTTTTTCAATATGTCAAAGTGATGAAGTTATGAATTGATGAAGAAATATGAACATAAAGTCAAGCTTTCAAGATTGCAACAAGTATGAGCATGTTGGTCCGAAAGTCACAAGCACATAAGATGGCGAAAGATCACAAGATGATGATTAGAGATTAAATTTGGCTGATGATCTCAAGAAAGCTCTAGAACACATATAATGACAATCTTAAAGAAACAAGCTCAAGCCACAAGTCAAAGATCACTACATAAAGATGCAAGACAAATGATCAACTATTACACAAAAGGACTCAAGATCAAGAAAAGAAGCTTCAACGATTAATGATCAAGGTCACAAGGAGAGATCTCTATGATCACCCCTTAGGGGGAGATTGTTAGAAATACAGAAAGTGTTGATCATTTATGAGATCTCAATGATCGTCCCTTAAGGGGAGATTGTTAGGAATTCAGTTTTTAGTGAAGTGACGATCATTATCGATCTCACGAGCCTTTGTAATAGTTAGACAATTTTATGTAATAGTTAGGAAGCTAACCGGGCCGGCTTATAGAAAGCCTAAAGAAAGCTCGGTTAGCCTACACCCTTGTAACTATATAAACCATCTCCACACATGGAGAGGGTGTTGGTTGAAACATTTTACACACACAATTTAGTGTGTTTTTCTCTAGTTTTCTCCCAACTATCTCTCTCTCTCTCTAACTTTCTCTCTCTAGTTCATGTTTGTGTGAAATTATAGGAACCTACAATAACCCAATATCTTTGCAACATGATCATTTCTGAATTTAACTGTACCCAAAAACTTATTGACGAAATTGGTAAGCTGAGAGCGATCTCCGGTCATATGCTTAGAGGAGCCGGAGTTCAAATACCAGAGAATAATTTAGACAACCTGCATTCAGCAAGAGAGGAAGATGGAACATCAGAAACTATGGATCCCCAAGATTGTCTGGGTTCCTTTTTGTTAGCAGATACATATTTAATAGCCTTAGATTTGCTAACAGGACCATTAGTTTTAGATTTCCTAGGTCTCCGTGAGTAAACCAATATTACGACAGGTTTAGGTGTTTCATTATCTAGAGTAGATGGTATCATACGGGGCACTCCAGTAGTTGTGGTAATCCTAGTTAAAGGGTACGCATTCCCTACTAAAGTGAAGGTCCGACCAGTAGGTCTCCAGATATCTCCAATCTTGGTAAACACCTTTCCTGTTGGTTTCCAAATTTTTTTCTTTGAACTTTTCTTAACAAATTTAGAATTAACATGAGCATTCACATTATTGATAAAATCAAGAACACACAAATCATGATTATCAAAAAGCATGCAACCATTACACTTAACACATTTAAGTTTAGAATTCGCATTAAGCTTGGAATGCTGCACATTAGCAGTTCCTTTAGGTGCAACAACACAGTCTTTATTTTTCAAACTAGATTTAACTTTTCTAGGATAGGCTTCTACCTTATCCTTCTAAGTACTACTTGGTGGATGCTGAATCTTATTTTTCTTTGTATTGCCTGAAGGCTGTGATCCGCTAGCACTAGTAGACAGTTTTACTCTTGTAGAAGACAACATAGGTTTGTTAGAAACTAGGTTTGATGTAGAGGTTGTTTTCGTGATAGTGTTTCCTGAGGATGTGACGGGCTTAGTGAATCTAACTCTTTTGTCCTTGTTCTTTGGGGTCACAGCCACTATTTTTCCATCAGTATTGTTGATACTCGGGCAGGTTTTACTGATGTGTGTAAGCAACTCCTGAAGTAGTTTAGCATACCTACAGGCAGATTCTAAGGATTGATCTAATGGATATTTTGATTTAACATGTTCAACTAGATCTCTAAGAATGGTAGCTTCTTCCTGAGTGTGCTTAATATAGGCAGAGTGAGATGTCTGTTTATTCAACAATTTAGGGGTTATTGGTTCCACATCAATCTTAAGCAACTCTGGATCAATAATGTGTGTCGTAACAGCATTATCAACTAGAGCTTTTCCTTTAAGTTTTCTTAAATCATCCCTGAGAGCTGTAATTATCAAAACTTGTTCCTGAAGACTACCATTTAAATCAGAAATTTCCACAGACTTTAGATTGACTTGATTAATTAAATCATCACATTGTTCTTTTGATCGAATACGTGCTGGTTTAATCGAGTCATAAAATTTCTTATAGGTTTGTTTCAAATGCTCATTATCAGCAATAAGCTTTATCACCCTATGGTCCAATTCAATATTTATGGTTTCAATCTCTTCTAAGTCCTTTTTAATCTTATCCTCCTTCAGTTTTCCACTTAGAGATTTAATTCTCTCTTTCAGCTTCTTTATGATCGTGTCTTTCTCTTGGGACCGAGCTTTCAATTCATTTAATTTAAATAATTGATCAAAACTTAGAGCACTTTGATTTGAAATAGAATTATCCCTTTGAAAAATTTCCTGATTAAGTTAAGAATCAACTTCTAAAAAGATGCAATATTTTTCAAGAGTGGTGAAACTTTTAAATAGTTTATCATAAATCTCTTTTTCAATGAAATCCGTTTGAAGCTCAGTCTCAAGTTTGAGACACTTTTCACATTCATGCACATTTACAGAAGCAATATCCATAGAAGAATTCATAATTACATTCACAATATCTTTGTTAATGACTTGTTCCAAGAGTCGTTCGTTTTCATTCAAAACTTGATTCATTTTAACTTTAAATGTTTTTGACTCTAAACGATGTTGTTCTACAGCCTGTTCCATTTGATGAAATACATTTTGGACTTCAGAAAGTTCATCAACCAAATATTGATTGAATGTGTTAAATAAGTCCTTCAGAGCTTTTACAAATGGAATTATTTCATCCCTAAAACAAGCTTTTGTATGTTCGAACCCCCACGAACCCTCAGTGATAGCTGTGGGTGTGGTTCTTTCTTTGACTACCACATCAAAACCAGCAAGATGGTGTTTAAGTTTCTTCAAACTCGTATTAACCATGCTGACTTTAGGAAGTTCTTTTGGAACCTCAACATTGGTGGGTCTACTAAAAAGAGTGGGTTCTGCAGAATTCACAGAATTATGAGACCAAAAGGCTTGTTCAGCAGATAATTCAGTTTGTGGAACAAATCGTTTTTCAAAATCTTGAGAAAGTTGATTAAGAACAGCATAATCGACTGGTGTAGTATTAACTTTCTTTTCTAACATTATAGGATCCTTTTGTTTTAAAAGCATTTTTGAACGACTCTCTTCAGCAAGCATTAAGGTCTCTTCGGAGTCAGGAATCACAATTGCATTAGTTTTCTCAATGATATCACCAACATAAAGCTTTGGTTCCAACTGCTGAGCTTTCTTCAGATAGAAAGGATTTTGAAAACCTAGAGCTTGTTTAGTGGTATGATCATAGAAAAACCGAGGTTTCGTCAACATGTGAACAATTTATGTAGATTGATCTCTTTTAAAAACAATATTATCTAGCTATTTGATCCGCTTTTCTAAAGCTATTTCCCTATCAATGTTTCTAGATTCTTCTTTCTTAAAATCATTTTTGAGAAGAGTACCCATTTGCATTAAAGATTCCTTTTCTTTTAAATGTTTTGAAAGAGTTTGTTTAAGATGATCAATCTCTACAGACTGTGCACATGAATCTGAAATGTTATCTTTACTCTTTAAATCAACATTTTGTCCTTCATTCAACACTTTAACTTGTTCCTTATATCTTTCAAGCTCAGCAGTTAAAGTATCATTGACACTCTTATTTTCCAGATTAATCTTGGTATAGTTAACTACTTGGGTTTTCAGTTGTTCAATCATAGATAATATCAATGCATCTAGTTGTGTAGAGGAGTTAGAATTCTGAATGGTTGGCTATTGTAATTCAATCAGATACTGAGAATAAGGAATGATATTGCTATCACTGGTTATTTCAGTCTCTGAATGGTTCACAACATTCGACTGTTCAGAAGACGGCATCACCTGCACAGCTTGATTAATCATATTATTATTCACATTATCATGATTATGTACCTCAGCAAGAGCATCTGAACCATAATGAGATAAATTCGCCATGAGAGCAACTTTAGTGGTGTTGAGTTCATCACAGTCAGAGTCATATGCATCCAAATCATCATCTTGATAAGCAACATTGTGAGTAATGACAGTCTGTGTGGCTTGACCTTCTGGAATTCCTAGATCTGCCAAAAATGCTAGTTCCTCCTCATGTAGAATTTGACCACTTGCTTGAGCTTAAACCAACAACACTTTATCTTTAAACCATGAATCATCTTGTTTCCTCCTTGGTTTAGTGCATTGTTTGGACATATGTCCTTCCCTTTTGCAGTTGTAACAAGTAACAATCCTCTGTTTCCTCGAGTTACTCCCACTTGCTCCTGGAGTGAAAGTTCTTGTAGTACCCGCAACATAAGAAATTGGTCTCCCCTGAACTGGTTGTACGGTTACTCTTCCATCATTAATGGTGGCTTGTTGTTTTGTGTTTGACGAGTTCCTCAGCTGGTTGTTGGTAGTAGGATAACGGGAAGTGACTACAGCAGACAAGAATGACATCACATGATTGATATCATTAATTGGATCATCACCGTGCTTGAAAACTGGAATAGTTAGACCTGAGTCTAATTGGGAAAATTCAAATTGTTGGTTGACTGTAGGAGAGTATTCAATTTGAGGGATGGATGATGATAGAGAATAAACGTTGTGGTGAGCTGAGGTTTAATAATTGTTGGGAGGATAAGTGATTAAATGAGGTGTTGATGATTGATTGACTGAATATTGTTGAGATTCAAAAGGTGATCCATACTGTAAAGATTGATAAGGTGACTGTGTCATTTGGTGAGATGCAACTAAAGCAAGAGGATCGGAGTTGCGTTCATGCATCAATCGAACTTCATTTGCATGTCGTTCATGTTGTTCCAAGTGAGCATGAATCTGATCAACATTAGTAGTATGCAAATCTTTGACCAACTTAACATCAGTAACGAATTTGCTCCATTCAGCAGGAAGAGTATTCAGAAACTTGGTATTGACTTGAAATTGCTCCAGTGGCATCTTGTAAATATTCATATCATTGAGTAGCAGAGTGAATCTCAAGTAGTACTCGTGTAACGACTCTCCTTTCTTGTATGTAAACTTATCAAATTCATCGTACAGCTTACACTCTCGTTCTTGCTTCGTTAACGACGTTCCTTGCATGAGCAGTTTGATTTTCTCCCAAATATCCTTGGCTACACGATGTTGACTAACAAGAGCATAAATTTCAGTTGGAAGGCCTTGTAGAATGATGTTTATTGCTTTGATGTCACAATCAGCTTGAATGGTTTCTGCGGGAGTTAATTCAGTATATTCCTTTGGTCTGGTTACACCATCCACTGTAATTGTTGGCCAAACAAGTGGACCTTTTTCAACAGAAGCAAGAATCATTCTACCATGAGGTCTATTCATCATATAAAGTTCCATTCTGCTTTTCCATGAGTCATACAAGTGTTTTTCAAGCATCGGTGGTTTATTGTCACCACCCGAGAGAAGTGACTTATCAGCAAGAGTCGTCATTAATAAAGTGGTATCAAAAAGATTACTGTATGATCGATCGGTGGTAGAAAGAAATTGTGTTTAATTAAGTTGTCTTTTAAGTCTTGAGAAAATTCTTAAAACTACACGGGATTTTACAATTCTTGACAAAACCGGGAAAACAAGTTAATGTTTCACGTGATTTTACAAGTCAAAGAAATAAACCTTATAATTTTGAAAATTAAGTTGTGGAGTTGTTCGGTATATACTACCCTGGAGTTGTTTGGTAGTAGTTGTTCGGTACTAACTGCCTTGGAGTTGTTCGGTAGTAGTTGTTCGGTACTAACTGCCTTGGAGTTGTTCGGTAGTAGTTGTTCGGTACTAACTGCCTTGGAGTTGTTCGGTAGTAGTTGTTCGGTACTAACTGCCTTGGAGTTGTTCGATAGTAGTTGTTCGGTACTAACTGACAAGGAGTTGTTCGGTACTAACTGAAAGGTAGTTGTTCGGTACTAACTGCCAAGGAATTGTTCGGTACTAACTGACAAGAAGTTGTTCGGTACTAACTAAAAGGTAGTTGTTCGGTACTAACTGCCAAGGAGTTGTTCGGTAGTAGTTGTTCGATACGAACAAACTGGAGTTGTTTGATAGTAGTTGTTCGATAGTAACTAACTGGAGTTGTTCGGTACCAACAGTGACGAAACTCAAAATCTCAAAAACATAAAAAGACACTTTTTTGATTGGTTTTTTTTGCAAAAAATCTTGTACAACTAGTGTTACTAACCCTATAGGAACAAGAAAAATAAAAACTTTAAGGTTTTTAAGCCGAAAAACTTAAAATCAAGATTTTGTTCTTTGTAAAGGTTTTTGAACACAAAAGTACCAAAAAGATGTTTTTCTTGATTCAAAGCTTGTACACCTATATCATCAAGATACTAGATCAAATTTACCAAAGTAAATGATCCTTTAGTGTACACTTGTGCTTCTAAAACAAAGAAAAAAATGAAAGAAAGGACTATTTTTGCTAGAAAAACACATGAACCAAAGATAAAATTAAACACAAAAACTAAACACACCACTCCATGGCTCTTGATACCAATTGTAGAATAATAGTAATCTTTGATTTATGCAAGAACTAGAGAGAGTGGGTTGGATGAACTTAGAGAGAGAAAGTAAATGGAATGTATATTATGTGTGTGATAAAATGAACAACCAACCACCTCTCTAAGGCATGGAGAGATGTATAAATACCCTTAATGTGGCCGGATATGATGGGCTTCCATGGGCTTTCCATAGGCTTTTCTTAACTTAGCCTATTAAGGTTCCAAAAATAGCTAAACGAGCTATCTACCGATATCCATGGAAGTGACCGACACTTTTTGTGTTCCTAACACTTTTTCCCTGTCATTGCTTAAACATATAATACATCATGGGGGTTTATAGATACACCCCTACACTTGAACTTTTACATACTCGATTATCTATAATCTAACTAATGACCCGATTTGCGGTGGATCAAAATAACATGGAGCTTATTCAGCTCTATTGGGGGGTAATAAATTACTTCTTCCCTAATTCTTTTTAGGATGAATACTTTACCGTGAATCCTAATCGTCCTCAAAACAATGTTACAAGGATTAGGACTTAGCACCATGTTATAAATAATTAACTTGGGTTAAACTATAATGTACTAAAGGCGAGTACATACAAGTAGCTATACGGTCGTTTGGTGTATCGATGGTTTAAGGGTGGACATTGCTCTATTAATAGTCCGACTTAAACCAGAAAATTACGAGAACCGTAAAAAAGGATAGGCTCGGAGGGTTGTACTAGGGTATCCTGCACTAAAAATGAGTGCTTGGTGACTTTTCTACCCAAAACCAGATAATGAAACTAGGCCACACGAATTTTAAAACGAAAAGAAAAAAAAGAGTTAAAAATAAAAAAATACCAACAGTAAGCACGTGAACAAAATAACAAAAACAAAAAAAATCACTAAACCCACCCGTGGCGAATGATACCAAATGTTATCCCAAAAGCTTAATCCATTTCACAACATAAGTTATACCAATAAGCAAAAACTAGAAAAGAGATAAGAGAAAAGTTGGAAGATTATTAGAGAGAAACTAGAGGTGGAAGATTACACACACACACACAAGTGATGAAATGGTAACCAACACCCTCTCCATGTGTGGAGAGGGTTCTATTTATACCCTTGAGCCATAAGTGGCATGTGGGCTTTTCTACTTGGGCCGGGCTTGGCTAAACTTGGGCTTTGAGCCCGAAACACGGACAATATTAGATTACAATCCAAGCCCGTTGAACCCGACTAGCCTATTACTTAACAAGACTAATTACGACTAATAAGACCGATAACATTCTTGTTCGACTTATATAAAATTAAGGATAACATAAGGCTTATTTTCTCCTACACTTAAGTTGAACATTGTCCCTAATGTTCTATTGAAGTATCCGTAAAAATGAATAAAGGGGAAAAGAAAACAAGTAAAAGAAACTAGTACTCCATGGTTTGCTCAATAATGGAGAAAAAACATGCGATAACTAGTTAAATCATCCTCTAAGAATCATCCAATGAAACTTCGTAAGAACTTCCAATCTTCTTCTTATCAAATATAACCTCTAATCAAAGATAAACACAACTACACCAAGCATAAAATCACGTGTGAATGATAAATACAACCTCATTAACTAGGTTTAGACTCTATGAAAGCAATAAAGATAAGATGAGTGTGTTAACGTAATCATGGTTTTCTGCAGGTTTTTAGGAAAACTACAAATTCTGGAAATTATACAAGATTAATTTCTCAAAAAATAATTAAAAATCGAATTTGCCTGTAGCAGACCTGGCGAAGCCGTCAGGATTAATCCTGACGCAGTCTCCGGGGTCTGTAAAGAAGAATTTTTTTCTTTTCTTCAAAAATTCTTGCACGCAAGTTCCCATTAGTTATTTCCTACAAAATTTACTACAAAAAACCACAGAATAGTTAACACAATCATATGACTCAAAACAAACACACAAGACACACCTAATATGCAAGAAAATAATAGATTAGGTTTCCTTCCAATAAGCGCTTATTTTTTTCGAGTCACAAGCCTGACTCTACACTTATTTGATACGCAAAGGGTGGGTCTCCCTACACTTAAGGTCAAGTGCGGGTGAGAGTAGCGATACACACCATTTTGATGGGGGTATGCCACATGGGGTGAAGGTGGTGTATGAATGGTCAAGGGTTTTACTATCTTCATCCTAAAACTACCCAGACTATATGGGTTGATGGGTGGGTCGGTTCCTCTTTTGTCTCCTAGACTTACATCTAAAGGTGAAAAATTGGGTAAAAGTTGAGGTTCCGGTTCATCAACACTAGGAATTTCCTTAAAACTAAGAGGAATGTCATGATTACAAGTACTCAAGCCTAAATCCTCTAGTTTTGTGTGGTCCAAAGGTTCTACCTCTATCGGGATTCCTATGGTCTCATCTACTTCTTCTGGGTAAGTCACAGGCGGTGTGTATACCTCAAACGATAGGAGGAATTATGGGGTACTTTGTGGGCTTGGATTATCCACCTTATCCTCCATCGTATCTAGATCTCCTATAGGCTCATCATCTAACCATGTCATGCACTTAGGTATCTTAACTCTAACCACTTCATTCTCAACTAATTGAGTCTTCAAATTTGCTAGTATTTGGTCAGGAATAGTGCTAGTTGGGTTTTTCTACTGTTTATTGCATTGGGCACAATCCTTAATGGTTTTTCATGCTTCTTCGGCACTTAATCTCCTAAGGTTCCCAACTGCTGCATAGTTAATGTCTATTCTGGTATATCTATCGACATGATCATAAAAGAATTAAGCCAGGGACCATAAATTGAGGCCATGATAAGGGACTCTTTGGATTAAGTTTTTGAAATGAGTCCACGCATCGTAGAGAGATTCATCTTGATGTTGCTGGAACATCAAGATATTATTTTGGAATGGGAAGGTTGTGTTTCGTAGTAGATTTTAAAAAGGGTTAGTTGGTGGTCCTTCATACATCATGATGGTGAACGAAAGAGTGATTTACAAAACAAAGGGCACAAAGAAAATATAGAGTACAAGAAAGCTAATTGACAGAAATTAAATCTCACTTGATAGGAATCTTGTGAGTAGACCTAAGCTAGATTGAATCCGAAATCTATGGTATTCTACGGCAACGACACCAAAAACTTGATGCGGAGGTCGTAAGGGACTTCTACAGGAAGTTTACAATCCCCTAAGCAGTGTACCTAATCGTTGCAGTGTAGTATAGGCAAGACTCGGGGGTTGTTATCGTTCTCTAAGGGAATAACGCGAAGGCCGGAACGAATGTTCACTAAGGTCTAAGGGTTGAAGGAAGATTATTTTTGTGTTTTATATTTTTAGGAAAACAAGTAAATCTTGGGTTTGAAGGTTGGTTTGTTTTAATCTAATTAACTACTAATTCTAATCTAATGGCAAGAACAATTATACAACAAAGCATATTTACTTGGGATCCACTACTCCTTGCTAGCTATCCAATTCTACCTATTGCTTTGTCACACTTGAGATGTAATTTATAAGTATTTCCTAGGTCATGAACGGATTACACGAACCCACCGTATATTTAGTATTCTGTTAGGGTAACACACAAGTAAGGTAGTATGAAGACTATTACAAGGCCCCTAAAAGTATATTAAATGCATGTGAAATAACTTAAGAGGGATCAACCATATAATGGGTAAGGTAGTATGAAGACTGTTACCGATGGTATCATTTCTACACTACTCGCGTTTCCTTAGACATATTGACATCGATACAGACAAAATCTGATTTTCTAAAGCCTAACGCGCACATTCATTAACAAGAAGCAATAGGAAACAAGAATTATAAACTATAATCAATTATACTCATTGAATCTGTCACGAACAACAAGATATAATCAATCAATGACAAGTTTCATGCATTCCCAAATAAATACTAGATGAATTGGCCAAGCATACCTAGACAAGAGAAATCATAATCAACAACAGGAATTGAAGACATGAATTAAGATATAAGTGATAATCAAACCATTACAAGATGTTTAAGGATTGAATTAGACCTTCTAAGTTGCTGGAAAAACACCTACCCAAACCCTATAATCGGACTTAGGGTTAGGGGCTTGATAAAGATAAAGTTATAAGACTATATTTATAGGAAAACCCTAAATCGGCAATCCCGACGCCGTCGCAACGTCATTTTTCGTGCAATTGTAGATTTTCTCGCTGTGATCGCGTGGGCTATTGAATCATCAAAATCTAAGTTTGTATGAAGGAGTTATGATCAAAACAATATCTGGTACTTCGCTCGCAAGTAAAATGATCTTCTCAATCTCGTGACACAAAATCTTCTAGGGTTTCTTTAGGTCGGCCACGTTTTGACGCCGTCACCAAATCTCTGACGCAGTTACTTCAAACGTCCTGAAGCCGTCGCTTGAAACTCACGATGCCGTCTTCACACTTTGTATGCACAACTTCTTTAAGGATTTGGTGTAGAGTCGTAGTCTTGTCCGTTTCTTCTTTAAACAAGCCTAAGTCACGTGTATTTCCTCCAAAAGCCATCCAAGGGCTAAAAACATGAAAACAAATGATTTAGCACATAATCTGGGGATATTTGCATGATTTAGGGGGTTAAATGACCCTAAAATAGTGTATAAAATGACACCTCATCACATACACACTATTAGATTACATTATGTGCTTACAAGATTTATATACATGCTTACCTTATCTGGCGTATATTTTAACACTTGTCTTATATAATATACTTATATAAACCTTTTGATTGTCACAATAATCATGTCGTCGTCATCGTCTTCATCCCACGACATCATTACGTATACCTATGTATCTTCTGACACTGAATTACCATCTTGGGGTATCCTGTTGATGGAGGCTTACGAGTCCGACCCAGAGGCACCACTCGCACCTGTTCTTGCTCACGAGTACCCAGAGTACTTGGCACTATCTGATGATGAAATACCAGCAGAGGATCAACCACTAACTACATCACCCATTGCTCTTTCACCTGGTTACATTGCTGACTCTGAGCCCATCGAGAATGGCCTAGAGGAGGATCCCGAGATGGATCCCATTGATTATGTTGCTAATGAGGAGGAGGAGAAGCATCTAGCTCCGACCAACTCTACACTATCTGCACCTGACTTTGTCCCTTCAGGTGAGGAGACGAAACCTTTTGAGACTGATGAGTCTGCTACCATACCACCACCACCTAGATCACCACAGACTATTATTCCATTATCTCATACTGGTCTCTGTAGGGCACAGAAGACAGATCGACCCCAGATACCTTTGTCATCTTTCATTGAAACTCATATTGTCGAGTACGCTATTGCACCTACACCTTCATCACCACCACCATCTTCATTATCACCACTATCATCTCCACTCCCATTGATACCATCTCCACCATTGCTTCTACCATCACTTACCCGTAGGGATATCATTCCCGAGGCAGACATGCCGCTTTAGAAGAGGGCTAGATTTACTGCTCCATCTCATAGGTTTGAGATCAGAGAGAGTTCGACAGTTGCTACTGCTAGGCAGACTAGGCTTGCTTTGGCCAGTGGTGTTGATTATAGATTCATAAATACTTTGGATGCCAGTATTCGAGTCATCAATGAGAGAGTGATGACCACCCTAGAGGGGGTCAATAAGAGGATGACCGACCTTGCTGCCACTCATAGGCATGACAGTGATGAGTTTTATATGTGTCATCAGGATGCTCAGGAGGACCGAGCACTATTGAGGGCTCGTATCTCTACATTAGAGAGATAGGCGATATTTTCGCTCTATGTCCTTTTCTTTTAAGTGAAAGGCCCGTTATGCTTGTCAGGCATGGGCTCATTCCAAAGATAGGAGCTAGGCTATAGAGGCTCAGATCAGAGCACTACATGCCGAGGCCAGAGTTCTACAGAGACAGAGGTTTAACGATGGTGATAGACTGACTAGACACATTCAACATAAGCATGACAGATTTAGAAAGCTAGAGCGCACTAGAGATGTAGAGCGCTAGGATGGACCAACTGATACTGGTAGTAGTTGTTAGTGTTGTATCATGTGTTAGCTATCTTGTATAGCCTACTAAGTATTATGGGTAACTCCCAGCTAGTATGGCTCTAGGATCATATTTTTCATTTTGGAACCTAATTGTACTGGTCACTTTATAACCGAACCTATCATATATGTTATCGATGTTGTTATATATGATGTCAACTTATTTATGTCATTGTTTATCTCATTTCTGTTACATATCTCTCAGTGTGTTGTGATCTCATTTTATATATTGTGCTTATGTCATGTCGTGATTATGATTGTATGAAATCTCACGTGTATTATATTTTGTGATTTTAAAGAAAATGGCTCCAAAGAAAACTCCTATGACTGATGCTATTATTAAGGCATTGATAGCCCAAGGCGTGGTGGATGCGTTGGCTGATTATGAAGCTAACAAAGGCAGTGGGAATGGATATGATAACCACGATTCAGGAAGTGGCAGAAGAAGAACTATTCCTACTGCTCGTATGTGCACATGCAAGGATTTCTTAAACTGTCAACCCCTTAAATTTAAGGGTACTGAAGGAGTCGTAAGGTTGACTCAATGGTTTGAGAAGATGGAATCTGTGTTCCATATCAGCAGCTGCATTGTTGAAAACCAAGTTAAATATGCCACTTGCACTTTACATGGAAATGCACTAACGTGGTAAAATTCCCACGTTAAGACTATTGGTCATGATGCTGCCCATGGGATGGCATGGAAAACATTAGTGAAAATGCTGACTAACAAGTATTGTCTGAGGAGTGAAATCAAGAAACTAGAGATTGAGTTGTGGAATCTGAAAGTAAAGGGTACATATGTTGTGAACTATACATAATGTTTTTAGGAGTTAGCTTTGATGTATGGGAGAATGCTTCCTGAAGAGTCTGATCAGGTAAATATGTTGGTGGACTTCCTGACATGATTCAAGGTAGTGTAATGGAATCCAAACCTAAGACGATGCAAGAAGCAATCGAGTTTGCTAATGATCTGATAGACCAAAAGATCCATACTTTTGCTGAAAGGCAGGCCGAAAACAAAAGGAAACTTGACAGTAACCCTAGAGATAACCAAGTTCAACAGCAACCTCTCAAAAGGCAAAATGTGGCCAGGGCTTATACTGCTGGGTCTGGTGAGAAGAAAGAATATGTTGGAACTCTACCACTATGCACCAAGTGCAATTACCATCACAATGGGGCATGTGCTCCCAAGTTCAACAACTGAAAAAGAGTTGGCCATCTGGCCTGTGACTATAAAAGTCCAGCTGCTGCTAACAACCAGAGAGCCCCCAGGGCAATTTAGAAGGTTGTTGCTTGTTATGAATGTGGAGTCCAAGGGCATTACAAGAAAGATTGCCCAAAACTAAAGAATAAAAACCATGGAAATTAGGATGGGAACGGTGAAGCTCGTAGAAAGGCTTATGTTTTGGGAGGCGGTGAACCCAACACTGACTCGAACGTTGTTATGGGTACGTTCCTACTCAATAACCGTTATGCTTCCATCTTATTTGATACCAGTGCCGATAGAAGTTTTGTGTCGGCTGCATTTAGTTCATTAATTGATATCATCCCAACTACATTAGACAATTATTATGACGTAGAACTGGCCGATGGAAAAATTATTAGGGTTAATACCATAATACGGGGTTGTACTTTAAACTTTCTCAATCATCCATTCAATATCGACCTCATGCCCGTAGAACTTGGTAGTTTTGATGTCATAATCGGTATGGATTGGTTATCAAAGCATCATGCTGTGATCGTCTGTGACGAAAAGATTGTTCATGTTCCCTTAAGCAACGAGACGTTAATTATTCGTGGTGACGGAAGCAACCATGGAAGCGAGTTGCGATTAAATATTATTTCATGCACAAAAACTAAAAAGTATCTGCTAAAAGGATGTCATGTCTTTTTGGCACAAATTACCGAGAAGAAGGCTGAAGACAAGTCGGAGGAGAAGCGACTTGAGGATGTACCAGTTGTTCGAGATTTCCTCGAAGTATTTCCCGAGGACTTGCCGGGTGTTCCACCTACCCGACAAGTGGAATTTCAAATTGATTTGGTACCTGGTGTTGCACCCTTAGCACGGGCGCCTTATCGATTAGCCCCATCTGAGATGAAAGAATTATCGGACCAACTGCAAGAGATTTTCGACAAAGGATTTATAAGACCAAGTTACTCACCTTAGGGGGCTCCGATTTTGTTTGTCAAGAAGAAGGATGGATCGTTTTGGATGTGTATCAACTACAGAGAGTTGAACAAGCTGACGGTGAAGAACCATTATCCGCTTTCAAGAATCGATGATTTATTTAACCAACTGCAAGGGTCGAGTGTCTACTCGAAGATCGACTTGAGATTGGGTTATCACCAACTTAGAGTTCGTGAAGAAGACATCCCGAAGACCGCATTCAGAACTCGTTACGATCACTATGAGTTTCAAGTTATGCCATTTGGTTTGACCAACGCACCGACAATATTTATGGATCTCGAATCGGGTATGCCAACCATATTTGGACAAGTTTGTGATTGTATTTATCGATGATATTTTGATCTACTCGAAGAACCAGCAATAGGACGAGGAGCACCTAAAGTCAATCTTAGAGTTGCTTAAGAAGGAGGAGTTGTATGCCAAATTCTCTAAATGTGAATTTTAGATCCCTAAAGTACAATTTCTTGGTCACGTGATTGATAGTCAAGGCATTTACGTGAATCCCGCCAAGATCAAATCCATCAAAGATTAGGCATCTACTAAGACTCCAACGAAGATTCGCCAATTTTTAAGTCTTGTCAGTTACTACCGAAGATTTATTGAGGGATTTTCAAAGATTGACAAGTCAATGACCAAACTAACCCAGAAGGGTGTGAAGTTTGATTGGGGTGACAAAGAAGAAGCAACTTTTCAATTATTGAAGCAAAAATTGTGTAGTACACCAATTTTGGCTTTAACCAAAGGAACCAAAGACCTTATAGTTTATTACGATGCTTTGCATAAAGGTTTGGGTGCTGTGTTAATGCAAAGGGAGAAGGTTATAGCTTACGCTTCACGATAACTGAAGATTCTTGAAAAGAACTATACAACTCATGACTTAGAGTTAGGAGCTGTAGTGTTCGCTCTAAAGATTTGGAGACACTACTTGTATGGCACCAAGTGTACCGTGTTCCCTGATCATAAAAACTTATAATATATCCTTGATCAAAAGGAGTTGAACATGAGGCAACAAAGTTGGTTGGAGTTTCTTAGTGATTACGATTGCGAAATTCGTTATCATTCGGGAAAGGCTAATGTAGTGGCAGATGCTTTGAGCCAAAAAGAACGGATCAAGCCATTACGAGTTTGAGCCTTAGTTATGACTATTGGTTTGAATCTTCCTGTGCAAAATTTAAACTCTCAAGCCGAGGCAAGGAAAGCTGAAAACATCAAATCTAAAGACTTGGGTGGTATGATCGAAAAGAAACTTGAATCCCAGATGGAACATTGTGTTTGAAAAACAGAAGTTGGTTACCATGCTTTGGTGACTTAAGAGCTTTGATTATGCACGAGTCGCATAAGTTAAAGTATTCAATTCATCCGGGTTCCAACAAAATGTACCAAGACTTAAAGAAATTGTATTGGTGGCCCAACATGAAATCAGATATTGCCACCTACGTCAGCAAGTGTTTGACATGTTCGAAGGTCAAAGCCGAGCACCAAAACCATCTGGTTTGTTGGTACAACCTATGATACCTCAGTGGAAATGGGAGAAAATCACTATGGGTTTTATCACAAAGCTACCTAAGACGTCAAGTGGTTACGATACCATTTGGGTGATTGTTGATCGTCTTACCAAGTCTGCTCACTTTTTGCCAATGAAGGAAACCGATTCGATGGAGAGACTGACGATACTTTACATGAAAGAAGTGGTCTCAAGGCATGGAGTGCCGGTCTCTATCATCTCTGACCGTGATGACAGATTTACATCGCAGTTCTGGCAGGCATTCCAGAAAGCTTTGGGTACTCATTTAGATATGAGTACTGCTTACCATCCACAGACTGATGGACAAAGCGAAAGAACCATTCAAACACTTGAAGATATATTACGCGCATGAGTAATAGATTTTGGAAAAGGTTGGGATAGACACTAGCCACTAGTAGAGTTCTCATACAACAACAGTTATCGTACCAGCATCAAAGCCGTACCATTTGAGGCACTCTATGGTCAAAAATATCGATTACCTGTTTGCTGGGCCGAGGTCAGAGATGTTCAGCTCACTGGTCCAGAAATCGTTCACGAGACTACCGAGAAGATCATTTAAATAAAAAGCAGAATTCAAGCCTCTCGTGATCGTCAGAAGAGTTACACCGATGTGAGGCGCAAGCCCTTAGAATTTCAAGTCGGTGACAAAGTCATGTTAAAGGTTTCGCCTTGGAAATGGGTTATCCGTTTTGGCAAATGGGGGAAGTTGAACCCGAGGTATATCGGACCTTTCAAGGTGTTAGCGAAAGTATGAACCGTTACTTACAGACTCGTACTTCCTCGACAATTAAGCAGGGTTCACAGCACTTTTCACGTATCTAATTTAAAGAAGTGCTTGTCCGATGAATCACTTGGGATTTTGTTGGATGAGATCCATATCGATGATAAGCTCCACTTCGTGGAAGAACCTATGGAGATTATAGATCGTGAAGTCAAACGGTTGAAGCAAAGTCGTATACCCATTATCAAGGTTCGATGGAACTCTAGACGAGGTCCTGAGTTCACATGGGAACGTGAAGATCAATTCAAAAAGAAGTATCCACACCTCTTCACCAGTCTCGCATCTTCGTCACATACCACGACTTGAGCTTTGCGGACAAAACTCTTTTAACAGGGGAAGACTGTAACAACTCGAAATTTCATGTCATTTTACGTCAATAAACTCTTAATTATTTATTTTAAGCTTTTACGCTTTTACTTTTAATTTCAACCGTTAAGTTAAATCACGTAAACCAAAAGTCAAAAGTTAAAGTAAACCGACATCAAACAAATAAAATTTACGTCAAAGAAGTGTTATATTATTTTTACGAAAATAATTTATAACTTTTCATATTTTATTTTTATACGTTATGTAAACCGTTTATGTTTCGCATTTTGGAATCTTTTTGCATGCATGTAAACCATTCTACCTATCTACACTTAACCAAATACCCACAATTATACGCAATATCCAAAATTTAAAAAATTCTACACCAAAAAACACCTAGGTCCGATTCACATTCAACACAACACCAAAATGATACAAAATATTACTTAGGAAATACCATGTGCTTATTACCACTTCACTAGCTAACTTCCTTACACACTTCATCAACTCTCTTACAAGATATGACACAACCACTTCCCCCTCCTTGCCAATCACCACCAAACGCACCCCTCCCCTTAATCTTTTGAGATTTTGTAAGAAACTTGTCCCCTAGATATTTATAGTATTTAAAGGCCATCAAACTAGCTAAACACTTCACATTTCACAAGCTAAAAACTAAAAAATCTCTCCCCATTTCAACCCAAAACCCACGGCTTAAATTAAGCTACCACATAATCTATAGCTTTCATTTTATCAATATTACAAGCACACAAGTATGATTAAGGGTAAACAAGGTGTATTTATAAGTTAGTATGCAAGTTACGGTTCTATATTAAGTAAGGGTTTTCAAGAATAAAGTTAGGGTTTCATAATCAAAGACTTGGGGTTTTCATAAGGATTTGGGTTTAGAATCAAGGTCTAGGGTTTCATTTTGATCACATACTTGTAAGCATACTATATTCACTCTCTTAATTTTTCATACACATTGATTATGTTTATTTATGTTTCTATACTTTTATTATGTACTCTTAAATATAAACATCTTGATTATAAGTTATATCACCAACTAGTTTACTTTTATAAACATTTGCAAAGAAATCAAGAAACACTACTTACTTATGATTTTAGACATATAGTTAGGTTTATAAGTCATAAAATAACTTATTTGATATTATGATTATTTTATGATATTGTGAATTATTGGATGAGATTAGGTTAGTGGATGATTGTGATTGTGGAAGGTGATTGAACTATATAGATTAGTAGATTTGTGGTTTAAAAATGGAGTAGAAATAATGGACAAAAAATGTGTAAAATACCCTTTGGGTTAGAAGCTTTATAACAGTAGGATATGGATTTTTCGACAAGTTAAAACCTTAAAATTATGTTAGTTCATTTGAATACGATTCCGTGCATATAGAGAACGCGAAAAACGGACTTAAAACTAATAAGTTATGACCTAAACTAGATTTGAAACAATACTAGCAAAATAGTTTTTCGGCATAAATCTGACAGTTTTACAATTCGTGTTTTTGAGGCTTTTGGGACCGAATCAGATTTTGTATAAAACTAAAAACTTGCTTAGAATGATTTTTCGCTTTAAGAATGCGAGTTTTGAGGTCTAAAAATGTATAACGGAAGAGTAAAATCCAAACAAACTTTTATTATTAGTCGGAAGTGTCACAAGCATTTCTGCAATTATTTTTAATATTTACCAAAGCTGCTGTGAAAAGAGATGGGCTTTCAAGGGCGTTTCGTGTCCGTTTGGACTATAAAAACCTTCGGAAATAATATAGCAGTACTTATATAATATTTATATGTGGTTTAAAACCTTATAAATATTATTTTATGAATATATATTATCATTGCAAAAATAATAAGAGCGGTAAACTTAACATAAACACTATTTCGATTTATTAAAGTTAAATACAAACTATTAGATGGTGATATAACTATATAAAATACATTGTTGTATTTATTTTAAATACATGATTCCCTTACATAACACCAATAAATAGAATAGGTTTGCATTCCAGATCATTTTGACGATTACCATGTTGAAATTTTTGCGATAATTGATACTATTCACTAGAGGTGAGTTCATAGCCCCCTTTAAACAATTAATCAATACTATTATAAAAATCGAGGTGAGAAACGATGTAATGTTATACATTTGGACCAATTATACTTTAAACAAATTAACGAGTTTTCTAAGAGGGATTAACTCACTATGCCATGAAACATGAACTTTAATTACTGGTGTAAGTGCGAGTGATTATAAATAGGATCTATTTGGGAAGACATTCCCCGTTCGGGAGAGTAGCGCTCACTAGCTTTGGGTATAAACCGAACTAACGGACCTATCCCAATAGTCGATTTGGATGTTGCGGGTTTGAACATCTACAACACGGGCACAAAATAGGCATTAATTGCAAGTACATACATGTTTAGCTTCAGGTGTATAGCTTAGCGCAGGCGTAATTACTTTTGTGAGATTGTATGTGTTACATTATTACACACTTGAAAATCTTATGGTCCTACCTTATACATATATAAACCTGTGAATTCACCAACTATTTGTTGACGTTTAAAGTCAAGTTTTTCTCATGTAAAGCTAATGTGCAACTCTACATGGTTAGTCTACCAATCAAATAAAATGTTATACACTCTATGAGGGTTGTTTCGTGAATTTCGATGGCCCCATGCTAAGGATGGCAACGGGCGAGAAAAAACCCATAACTCATGGGTATCCGCACGTAAATGGGCGGGTAATCTTGTTATTTTTCACCCGCAGACGGGTTGCGGGTGAAAATGTATACCCATCGGTAGGTGGCGGCGTAATGCATACCCATCATGGGTGTACCCATTTAAGAAACCCACAAGTGTGCCCACCTAAATACGCACGGGTATACCCCTAGACTACAGAGTAAACTAATACAGTAGTTTTTTTGAGTTACAAGACTAAAAGATGAATATGAAAGATCAAACTTTCAAAGATATATACATGATATATCTCAGTACATGGATGTGATTTGGTGTAATGATGATTAATTTTTCTAGTTTCAAACATGTCATTAAGTATTTTGTGAACTTGGTATTTAGAAGATTGATACGATGCCTTATTACCCAGTTTCATAGTTAGTTTACATATCATGGTTTTATGATTTTGTTCCATTTCATAAACCCACGGGTTTACCCATGGGCGATTGGTGCCCACGGACATGGGTATGGGTAAAAGTTATACCCATTGGTGGGTGACGGGTGAGAAAAAAATCACTGGTTCGGGTGACGGGTTTAATAAACCCATACCCATTACTCACGGGTGTCATCCCTCCCCCATGCCATTACCGCAAAGATGCACTTTAACACACACTTTATATATATGTATCATTAGTGTATGAACTAATTAAACCGGAGCCTCGTATTATTTATTTATATAATAGAAATGCATGAAATTTAGTGGACCTCATCAAGTGATGACCATGTGCAACCGCATCTCCTGCACACCCTCAAAGACGGCCATGCACTCTACCAATCAAATATAATATTTACAAACTAAAGTCTTTTCTCATTACTTGAAATGTAAAGTTGACGATTATTTTAAAAAAGTTTAAAATAGCAACAGAGACACACATTTAAAACGTATTGAACATGCTTTTTTGTTCATAAACATGTTTTGGCCATGCTAATTTTTGGAGTGGCATTGCAAATTTGTCCTGAGTTGCAAAGAACAGAAGATTGAAAAGTAAATTAGCATATATATAACTTTTAAAAATAAAATGCTACTAGTAACCAAAAATAAAATGCTACTAGTATACAAGTGCATGCTATATTTTATCTTTTCTTTGTTTACAATTGATTGGAGTTTGAAGGGTCATTTTAATTCCTTCCAGTGTCTTAATTAGGAAAGAATTTAAAGGCGTGTTATTTTTATTTGTTCACATCCTGCTACCATTTTTATTGTAAAAGTATTTGATGCGGGCAAAATGGGCAACGGGCTAAACGGGCACCGGGCAAAACGGGCAACGCCAAAACGGACAAGGGTCAAAACGGGCAAATTAAAATTCGGATCTTTTTTTGCGGTTTCGTCCGATTTTTTACGATTTCGTCCGTTTTTTACCATTTCGTCCGTTTTTTTACGCTTTCGCCCGTTTTTTTACGATTTCGCCCGTTTTTTTTACTATTTCGCCCGTTTTTTACGATTTGGTCCGTTTTTTACGATTTCGTCTGTTTTTTTACGATTCGGCCCTTTTTTTACGATTTAGTCTATTTTTTTACAATTTCGCCTATTTCTTTACAATTTCGTTCGTTCTTTTACGATTTCGTTCGTTTTTTTTACGTTTTTGTCCGTTTTTTATATTTTGGTTCGGTTTCGTCTGTTTTTTTATCGATTTCGTCATTTTTTTCAAGTTTCCGTTTGTTTTTTTACGTTTTAGTCCGTCTATTTACGTTTTCATTCGATTTTTACCTTTTTTACGTTTTCATTAGGTTTCGTCAGTTTTTTAATATTTCGTCCGTTTTTTTACGATTTCGTCTGTTTTTTTTACGATTTCACCCGTTTTTTTACGGTTTAATCCGATTTTTTACGATTTCGCCCGTCATTTTACGATTTCGTTCGTTTTTTACGATTTCGTCCGTTTTTTACGATTTCGTCTCATTTTTACGATTTTGCCCTTTCTTACGATTTTGTCCGTCTTTTTACGATTTAGTCGATTCTTTTACGATTTCGGCCGTTATTTTACTTTCTCGTCCGCGATTTTACGTTTTCGTTTTCTTTATTCGTTTTCGTCCGTTTTACGTAAAAAGGACAATAACGTACGAAAATGTAAAAAAATAGACGAAAACGTAAAAAAACGGACGTAACCGGACGAAAACGTAAAAAGACGTACGGAAACGTAAAATAACGGACGGAAAGGTAAAAAAACAGACGAAAACGTAAAAAACGCACGAAAACGTAAAAAAACTAGACTATACGTAAAAAACGGACGAAATCGTAAAAAAACGGACGAAATCGTAAAAGAACGGACGAAATTGAAAAAAACGGACGAAATCGTAAAATAACGGACGAAATCGTAAAAAACGGACGAAATCGTAAGAAAGCGGGCGAAAACGTAAAAAACAGACGTAAACGTAGAAAAACAGACGGAATCGTAAAAAACGGACAAAAACGTAAAAAACGGACAAAAACGTAAAAAACTGGACGAAAACGTAAATATACAGACGAAATCGGACGAAAACGTAAAAAAACGGACGAAAACGTAAAAAAACAGACGAAATCGTAAAAAACGGACGAAAACGTAAAAAACTGGACGAAAACGTAAAAAAAAGGACGCAATCGTAAAAAAACGGGCGAAAACGTAAAAAAACGGATGAAATCGTAAAATAACGGACTAAATCGTAAAAAAAACGGACGAAAACGTAAAAAAACTGACGAAAACGTGTAATTCAAAAATCCCATATAAAGTTGGGCATATGCCCATACTAGCCCATCAATTATTATTGATGGGCAAAAATAGCCCATAACTTAAAAGAAAAAAGGTCCATTGCGCCCATAACTTAAAAGAAAAAGGGTCCATTACGCCCATAACTTAAAAAAAAAGGGTCCATTAGGCCCATGAGTTAACATATGGGCAAGATTTGCCACCTCTAATTATGATAGCCCGAACGATAGTACGATGTAACAACTATAAGATTATATTCAATGTTATTAATTAAAGTACTCGGTACTTATACGACCTTAATTTAAATAGGTTGCATCTAAACGTTTTGCGTGACGTTTTATCTGTGATTATTTGGACTTTCAGTACTCAAGGTGAGTTCATAGCCCCACTTTTTACAGTTTTACTAATTTACTATTATTTGGGGTGAAAACATGCTTTGTTTTATAAATTGGACGCAAGTGTTTAAAGTATATTGATTATGTGTTTACCTAAGTAGCGATAACCCTTCTGAGCCCATTATCATGAACTGTCAATTGCATAGATGTAGTTGTTAATTGCATTATGTGAGCGCGAATGTTATAAATAGATCTATTGGGATTAACCTCCCCGTTTGGGTGATTAGCTATCACCGGGAACGAACGTTGACCATGTCGGACTTGGATGTTGCGGGTTACAACATCTGTACGGGCAAAATAACTGCTAAAATAGCAAATATAGGTTGAGCTTCAGTGTCATGAGCTTAGTGCAACAGTAATCTGGTTTTGTGATTGTTGGCATATGTTGTAACATCACGGGGAAAGTCTTGCGGTCCTGCATAATTTAAATACATAAACCTATGAATTCACCAACATTTTTGTTGACGTTTTAAGCAATGTTTTCAGGAGGTCAATAGGCACGAGGTGCCAAGGATGCATTGGATTATGTTTTGGATTGCACTGTTAAAGATTTATGTGCATCATGTTTTGGGAAATCTATGTTATCTTTTGTAATATTAAACAAAGAACAAGTAAAGCTATAAGCTTTTGTAATATGTCTTTTATTTAAATCCAATGTATCAATTTAAACGACTTTTTGTGTCGTTCTTATATATATCTTGTGCTGTTGATCTTGAAGTAACACGCCCCGGATCCTTATTCCGCTGCGACCCATTTTGGGGGTGTTACAGATTGGTATCAAGAGCCAAGGTTATAGAGAACCAGGTCAAAATGTTTTTGCTGGACTATAACCGTTTTCAAACATTGCATACATACAAAAGGGTTTTTACGGGGTATTCATATACAAATTGTTGCATTAGTCGGTTAGGCTATATACATGCATAATTGATATACGTGTTTATAATATATTACGTATATAAGGATAATAGTCTTATATTAATATACTTATATAAGTCACTTTTGATTTTTCAGTTTCGAGCATGTCGGATTCGGAAGATTCTACAGTTACGTATACTGAGATATCCAGCCCATATGAGGACCTATCTGACATAGGATCACCAGGAGCCGAAGGACCTATTTTTCAGGATCCACCGTCTCCAGATTACGTGCCTGGCCCTGAGGAGCCAGAGCAGGCACCACCTTCACCTATCTATGTACCATTTGTTCCGGAGCCTGTTTACCCGGAGTTCTTACCAGTGGACGATGAGGTATTCCCGGCTGAGGAGCACCCAATGCCTGCTGCTGACTCACCTACTCATCAATCACCATGGTATATACCGGAGTCCGACCCGGAGGAGAATGACGAGGAGGATCCAGCTGACTATCCTGCTGACAGAGGAGACGACAGGGATGATGAGGAACCATCTGACGATGATGATGATGATGATGCAGAGGAGGAGGAGCACTTAGCTCCTGCCGACCCTGCAGCTGTTGCTTATT
>BQNB010009202.1:73773-87470 GCA_026074375.1 Tanacetum coccineum
TTAACATATATGTTTTGTTTGACATTTTAATACCAAATTATTAACAAGTATGTTATGTCTGACATTTTTAATAACTAGTTAGGGTGTGTTTGGTAAGGAGAAATGAAGAGAAATAGATTTGGTTTCATTTCTCAAGTATGTTTGGCAGAGAGAAATAAAAAGGTGAAGAATTGATGAGAATTAGGTTGAGAAATGGAGAGAAATGGTAGTGTATTTTTTGTCACCCCCATTTCCATAATTTTTGTAGAGAATTTGGAGAAATGAGCTTTTATTTTTATTTTTTGTTTTTTTGCTTTTATTTTTCTATTCTTTTTAAATCACGGTAGGTTCAAATTCGAGCCAAGACTAAAAATTACACTCTCACCCGACCTTATTTGAATTTTGGTTACTCTGGTTCGGGTCAACTTGGGTCGGGTTCATTTGGGTTCGGGTCAACCTGAATATGAGTAAAATGTAATAAAAAATGCCATTTTTTTTACTCTTTTAAATATAAAATTTATATTAAAAAATTAAAAAAAATTTATTCGGGTCGATTGGGTCGACTCGAACCCGAGTTAGCAAAACTTTTTTAACCCGATACCCGACCCTATCTAGCATGCGGGTTACTCGTTCACCCGAATAAATTTTTTTGACCCAGGTAACCCGGCCCGAATAGGCTTAATCGGGGTCGGGTCCGAATAGACTTAACCCGACCCGAGTAACCTGACTCCGAATAAAAAAATGATGGCTGCAATTATTGTGAAATAATCGAGTCTTTAATTGTTGTTTTTAAAAAAAATCGTGATTATTTTTTATTTCAATTCTCTTGTGTTACCAAACAATGGAATTCAACACATTTCTCATTCAATTCCAATTCTCTGAATTTTATTCTCTACTTCATTTCTAATCTCTGAAACTCTGTCTACCAAACGTGCCCTTAGGGTTTATTCCGTGTGGATTATGTATGGCATTTAAAAGGTGAGCGGTAAACATTGAGCATTGTAAACTTTAATGCTCATTTCAATTTTATCAATCTTTTTTGGAATTCAATTTTTTTTCAACGTTTTATTTAGTAAAATTTATGAGCGTTGACCATTTAAGAATTGTTATATATAAAAAAAAGAACGCTACTACTCGCATATATTACACATTGTTACTGTTTACCAGATGAAAAAAAATGTCGACTATATAGCGTGGTTCATATAAAAATACTAGAGATCGACATTTCTTTGTTTATAGCACCGAAAAACATCTAGAAAGGAAAAACATGTGCAAATGGACAATGATAACTCATGTAAGCATAATTTGTTTTTTTTTTTTATTTGAAGAAGCAATGTATGATTGCTCTAGAGCATGAGCCACAAGATTTGAATGATTAACAAGAACACTTATATTTTATATTTCTTCGCTGCCAAGATTCCCAAATCTTTCAACATGTCAAATATTTTAAGTTTATTACATTATTCTAATATTAAACATTATTGATTTAGGAGATTGGAGAAACATATGTTTACGTAACCTAGTATGCACAGTATTATTTTTGGACTCTACGGTATGTATATTACTAATAAGTTGGTTACAGTACCTTTTAGCTTATTAGTAGTAGAAAACTATTGAAATTATATGCTCGATAATTTTATTTTTTTAAACTGCAATTTCAACTGTTTTAAAATATAAACATCATAAATATATTTCACATATTTTAACCATGACTTTTTTTTTTAGAGCTTCTCGAATAATATGTGGTATCGTTAAAACACAAGTCATTTGGAAGACAAACGAATAACAAGCTGCGCATCTACCTCTTTTTAAATTGCAAACCTAATTCTTTTGAATACAACATTTGCGTATCTATGTGTCGTAACATTACTATGCATAACTCGTTGGACTCTGTTGAGGAGCTCCACCGCCTCAGGTGCAAGGAAACCACATGTATCAAACGCGAAAGAAATAAACACATGCTGATTTTCAATGCATGATTTTTCGTGTTTTGTCACTTTGTACGAGGCGGCTTTCAAATCAGCATGTCCCGCAGTAAGATCTCGACTACTCAAACCCACGAGAGAAAAACCCCAGTTAAATCTACGCACGTATGTTTTTCTTCAACCCATCCAAAAACCAAAACATCAGCCGATCTAAATATGAATCTTCCATCCTAATCAGTCAAATACTATAATCTATTGCCTATATATTTTTACGGACAAATGTTAAATCGTGTCCATTTTACTTCTTTTCGTCATTTGTAATGCTTAATATGTGAAACTTAAGTGATTACTTTTTGGTTGGTTTTAATGAAACGGTGATGAAGTGATGCAACAAGCACATGATTCGACAAACTAACTTTAGTCCTTTACCTTATAGAAGGAAATATCTAAGCTAAGAATTGAAACGATGGACCACAACACACTTGTCTTTAATGAAGGAATGTTTTCTTTTATTCATGCATGAGTAGTAATATCGTTTTACAAATATGTCACAAGCAAACGGTGCGAGATTGTACTACAGTTGCTTGCCTTTATTTGGGAGACTTGAACGTATATACTACCAAACTATTCGACGTTCGACTTTATTAGAACCCGAGAACACCCAAACAAGTATCATGGAAAACATTGATGTTTCGGCCTCTATTATTCGCGTTGGAAACTTAATCAGAGCAACATAAAACCTTTCATAAGCCGATACATACGCTCAAAAAGGCTAAGACACGATCAAATCACTACAACGTTTTCAACTTTTAGCGATCATCTCATATAATTACACTTTATATCTAAAAGGTCCTAAATTTGGATTATATATAAGAATAAGCTTGAGATCTTATGTAAGGTAATAAATCTTAGTAATAAATTTTTGGTTTTGAAGTTTTAAAGTCAGTAAAAAGGACATGATACTTGCGTATCCATGCATGTTTATCTAAACATATGAACTTGTAACATATATATACTATACTAGCTAAAAGACCCGTAAAATTCACGAGTATTTTAAAAAAACGTTAAAAAAATTAATGAATAACATTTCATATTACGGAATTAGTGGTTATAAAGAACCACATTTGGATAAGAAAACGTAAAGTATAAAGTACGTAATAATGATATACAATAGTCAAATAACCCGAAAAGAACACGACCATCTTCAATCCTTGTTTTCTACTAACGTGAGATACGGATAAATGTAGTTGTGATCCCAAATTGTGTATCACTTTTTTGTAAACCACGTCGGTTGAGTTATCCGTGAGGTTTTGGTCTTCGTCACAAATAACTATCTTCAATCTTTATTGCTCTTAACGCGAGAAACGACGACATATAGCTGGCCATGTGTAAAAACAAATTAGAAACATAAGATATATTATTTTGTATGTGGATTTAAATAACACACATTTCTTCAATCTTCTGAGTTGATCCATGCTCTTGCTTCAGAAATTCATTACATGAAAATATCAATATCTCAAGACTTGAAAGTACATTAAGCATCTTTTACTCGGTGTTTGACACTGTACATTCAAAAATTAGATAAAAATGTCATATCTCTATTAATATTTTTAGGGCAAAAGTGAATAGTTTCATGGATACTTAAAAGCTACTTGCTAGTTTTTATTGAGCAAAGTCTTGATAAACATGTTTAAGCTCTTTATCTTCCTCATCACAGATAAAGTGGATTTATCTAACTATTGGATCCGGTTCAAGCTTAGCCCTATGTTTGATAAAAGATATTGTTGCAGCAACTGAAGATGAAGCTGTAGATGGAGATTATAAAAAGAGATTATTATTGTAAGCTACATGAAGTAGCATTTGATTTTAAGAGATTATGAAAGATTATTTTTGTAATAATCTCATATAAGTTCATTTGTCAAACGATGCTTATATTTTAAATAGCTTATTTTATAAAACAAAAATAATAATCTCCTCATAATCTTTGATGTCAAACATACCCTAACATTTTTTTTGGAACGACAATTTTATTAAGAAGCTAGCAAGATGCTAGAAAATTACAAAGAAATGGAACTAGGACATTTGATCCAAGAGATCCAATCAAAGTTACTTTTACATCTACTAAAACACCAAGTATAAGACAACAAAACAATCTCGTCAAAAAGTAACTCCAAGCGTGGTTGAGAGCTTCCAAACAACACTTGATTACGGAATTTTCAAATCATCCACCACATCACATAAAAGACTCCTTCCAACACACGTTTAATCCCTTTAGAAAGACGAATAATAGTGAACCAAGAAAGCCAATCAGCATAAGACATACATTCCTGAATATCCAACTCCCACCAACGAGAAACTTTAAGCAAGAGCTACGAGCCACATTACACGAAAAAAGAAGATAAGAAGAAGACTCACCAGCACAACTACAAATTGGGCAAAGAATAGACGGAATATCGATCCCACAAAGAGACAAATTAATCCGTGTAGGCAACCTAACATTAATGCACGTTTAAAGGTTATATAATGGACTTCACGACCGTTAGACTTTTTTAAATGAAAGGACTAACGGTGTTATACATTTAAGGACTTTTTATGAATTTTGATTTAACAATAAGGGTTGTTTTGGTGACTTAAGGGTTTTGTCCTTTTGTGGGTTGACCAAGGGTTGACCATTTGACTTTTGTTGACCATAGCTTGATAATTTCTCGGCTCTTGTGTACTCTATCCGTTCCCGTGTTCGTGTTTGCCTGGTTTTGACCGTTTTCTTGTGATTTTTGCAATATCCGTACCTACATATCACAAATGACAAAACAAGCAATATACAAGCATAATTTGCACAATTTGATCATTTAAAGACCATTTTTGGTATAAAAATGATATGTGATTTCTCACATATCAAAATTCCCCAAACTAAGTGATTGTCGTGTCCTCACGCAATATTATATGCTCTAAAATCAAATACCTCAAAACCTCCCCAAACTAATCCTTTGAAAAGTAGCAAAGTCTTTTGTGAGGAGAGTTAAGAAATCACAAGTTATAAAACACCCCATTTCCCCATTTTTCAAAACTTTTCTTTTATTTATTATTATTTTTTTTATTATTTATTTTCTTAATTTACAACTTATTCATGTGTGACATAATGTACTGCTTTCATTATTCATTGATAACTTTTAGGATCACGGAACAAAAAGTGTCCAAATGGATAAATTCATCGTTCCCGACTTTCACTTCTCCAAGCCAAGCTTAAAAATAAGTTCATTGCAAAATACAAGTTATGATGCTAACACTACTCATAAAATCTAATTGTGTACTTACTTTTCCTCTCTTATTCCTAATTTCCTCTAAGGATTTTATTATTATTATTGGTGACAAATAAATTATGTCCTTATTAATAAAGTAAACCCGGTTTAGACTATTAATAGTTTGAAATCCTTTCCTAAAGAGACGATATGGTGAGAATAAGGTCCACATTAAGGTTCTAATTTCGCATGATTTAGGGGTTATCCTTTTTATTTCATCCGAAACAACTCAACTACGAGTCCAGAGACGGAGGCTTTATTTAGATAACCCCGGAGTCGAAATTTGGCTTTATTATTATTATTATTGCAACATTATTAAACCTCGGTCCTTTAGAAGGCTGCAACATCGGTTGTGAGCCGGCAAGATGCAGCAAACATATTTCGACCTCGGTAATTTCCTCGACCTTTTAGAAGGCTGCAACATCGGTTGTGAGCCGGCAAGATGCAGCAAACTTTTATCAGTCTCGGATTATTATTACTATGTGCCTTATTTAGAAGACTGCCACATCGGTTGTGAGCCGGCAAGAGGCAGTAAACTTTTATCAGCCCACAGTTTTTATTATTATTATTATTACCTCCACCCTTTAAACGACTGTCACATCGGTATGCGAGCCGACCATGATCCAGAAGTCTTATTTCGGCTTCGGTTTATTACATAATTATTATTATTATAGCCAAATTTCAAGTCCTGTGGTCTTTTAACAACTGCCACATCGGTATGCGAGCCGACCATGGTCCAGGAGTCTATTTCCCCACAACACTGACAAAACCTCGATGTGTACCTTACTTTCACCAGAAGGAATCTCTACGAAGTGATCTAAACTAAGAATCGCAAAAACCAAAGAAACTTTATTTATTCAACAATTATATAACGTTTATTAAGCTGATGGGAGCAAAAAGCCACAATTAACCTTTATGAGCCTTAAAGAAATCCAACTATTCTATGTTTAGCATCAAAACTTATACTCTACTCTATCATCTCTTGTTCTTCACAATTTAAAATTTCTAATAAAGAAACTCGTGAATACTTAGCCTAGCGAATTAAGATCGGCACTTTAACAAGTCACATAGACTGGCAACAATCTTAATTCTAATAAATCGATCTTCGCATATTTAAAATCAATTATGGGAACTTGCAAAGTCTTGACTTTTTCAAGCTAGACTTGCGTTTTATAGCTCCTTGTATAAAAGATTAGCAAAAATCAATCTATACACGTTAAGGAGAAAGCTAAGATATATAAAACCGGTCGGGTCAAAATTTACTTTTCGTTCTCACCAACGGAAAGCCTACATTCGTGTCAAAACACTTATATATATATTTTTTTATATGAGCAATAAATTAGATATTAAGACTTAAAAATTTAAAAATTTTGCGAGAAAACGGGGTACGTGAGAACAACGGGCAAAAGTAGGTAAGAGCATATCGAAGATATACTATCCCATACTAAAACTAAACATTGTCCTCAATGTTTCCTAGTCTAAGACTTAAAAACCCCATACTAGAACTCAAAAAGTTGAATGCATAATCCGAGCATGGAGAAAGTATCACACAAATCCTAAGCCGTTTATCAAGTATGCTAAAAGATAGATGTTAGTCGATAATAATCTAGGATATCAGATTTCCCCAAACTAATGGCAAGCAAAGGCTAGGAAGCTCGAGTGGACCGGGACAAAACACCGAACACGAGAGTCTTTAAAAATCTTGGGTTAATCCTACAAAAAAATCACAAGTACAAACTACAAGAATCAGAAAAGTACAAGCCACATCATATTAGAAATAAGTAAGAAGAAAGATGGATAACCATGGGGGCCTCCCATGAAGCGCTTTGTTTTTGGTAACCGAGTCACTAGCCTGACTCGATCCCCATATTAAGTTGTCCATAGGGAAAGCAAATGGAAGAGAAAATCTCAATCGGGCTTTCATTAATGTTTAGATAAACATTAAAGCACATGAAAACACAAACACCTTTCTCTTTCTTTCTTCAAACCATCAAATTCCGCCGTCTCACATATCAGATTTTGCCGCCACTACCGTTTAGTTCTGCCGCCACCTTTGCCAACATCATGTGCCGTCAGCCGCTACCGCCGCCATTGTCTCCGCCGTCTGTTAAGCTAATGATAATGGCTTTGGAGGAATACGGGTACCAAAGCAGAAGAGGAATACGGGTACCAAAGAAATGGAGGTCTTCTTATTCCTGTGACGTCATTTTTTTTAAAAAGGTGATGAAAGTTTTGGAGATGAATGAAGAGGGTTTAAGATGTTTGATTTGGATGATTTTGTTAATATGTTTGATGACATCATGGTTAATTGTTGCAAGGATGATTTCAAGAAATGTTGAGGACTTACATCGTTGATGTCAAATGCTAAGGTTTGATGGGTTTGGACTTTTTTAGGGATAGAGTCTTATGAATTAATGATTGATCTGCAAAGCATCTGTGATCCTGAATCTATTAACTTTTGATGAAGTGGTTGAGATTTTTAGTTAGTTTTTTTTCATCATGTTATGTTAGTGATTTGGTGATTGTAGTTTTGAATTGATGATCGATGATGATGATGATAACCCGTTTGGGATTTTATTTTGTCGAATTGTTAGAATTTTAATATTTGATTTGTGATTATTGAGGTGTTTGGAATTGTTCAATTTACTTAAGTATTACTTACGTTCTACAATATTTTTTTTTCTTTTTATTATGTAGTGATTGTTCACTGTTAAAAATAATTATTGAATTTGTCTAAGTTTATCATTTCTAAATCTTAAAAAAAGAATAAGCAATATCATTAAAATCTGTAACCGATTAAACCATCATTGTAACGGCCTTCAATAATTATTAAAAATGTGTAACCGCTTAAAATCATTACTATCAATAATGATTATTAAAAATGTGTAACCGCATCCATAATATAAATCCAAACAAACCATTTCATATCTCCCACACACAAATGTTTTTTGTTATAGCAAAAATAGTCTCTCAATATACCCTCACTTTCACTCCTCAAATCTTACTGGTACTTACTGCAGAGATTCTTTATTTTTTTCGTTAGAAAAACGCTTAGCCGGATAACATTTGCTCGCCGCAAAATATAGTCACAGGGTACCCGCCCGCCGCATTGCGCGGGTACCCGGCTAGTTTTACTAAATTATCCTTAATACTTAAACAATAACTTAAAAATTCAAATTGACATTCCTTTGAAAATCAAACTAACCAAAATAAATTGCACAATTCAGTTTGACTTTAAGAGGTCAAACTACATTAATCCAAACACCTTAAAGCTAGACAGATTTTCATATTAGCTAAGGATTTAAAATCTAGTTAATGAAACTTAATTACCAGATAGCTGTGTTATAACTAACCTGTGAGCTTATCTTCATCTACTAGAACAGCTAGAATAAAGTCTTACAAACATATGTACATATTTTTTTGGTTTTTATGATTTATAGGACAAAATGAGTAAATCTAAATTCTATATTAAGGAAACTAAAGACAGATAGACATTCATCATTAATAAGCAATTAGAAACAGATTTAAGCTCAAATAAGCAACTAAATAAGCATGTAAGCAATTAATAAGCAACATTTGAGTCTCAAAGACCCGAAATCATGCATGTTCTCGTATTTCCTTACGTCTAAGATTTACAAATTAAAGTTACATGCAAGTTTTAAAATACCACATGTGTTATTTCTATATAATATATACCCACATGGCCACTCTCCCCTTTCCTTTTTCTGATTTTGTGTCGACCCAACACTGGGTTTGACAGCGCCACTGTTGTGGTGTCTTTTTTGAGCGCCTAACGCACCCTTAATCATTTGTTTTTAGGTCTTTCTTCTTCCCACCTTATACACGCAAGCATGTATAGATAACCTCCCATTAAACCCACATGGTTCTACTCCTATAATGTTAGTCACGGGGTAGATAAGGGTCGAAGCTAAGGATGGGGTGGTGTCTTTCGTAACCCATTTGGCTGCAACAGTAACAGTAGCTGCTGCGAAACCCATGGTTTCAACCGTGGCAGCAGCCTACTGTACGTGTCACACTTGAGTACAAGGATGATACACCTTACGATGTCAAACAGTCACGCGGCCAGACTTATGAGTCAACGAATATGTGTGAAAACACATATCCATTTTATATTAAAATAAACCCAATAAAGACCAAAAACGTAATAAAAATGGCAAAGATATGCTTGTTTTTATGTTTTGTATATGCAGGTACGGATAAAGCAAAAACTACAAGAAAACGGTTAAAACCGGGCAAACACGAACACAAGAACGGAAGAGCACGCAAAAAGCCAGGAGGAAGCCATCAAAGTCAAACTATGGTCAAGCTTCAGTCAACTTGGTCAACAAAAGTTAAGGTCACTAAAGGACAAAATTCTAAAGTTTCAAAATCAGTCCCTCATTTTATCCTAAATTACAAAAGTAGTCCCTAAATACCTAAAATTAGTTAACACCCGATAACTAATAAACAAAACAACCCGTTAACTCTTTTTATAACAAATCCAAAACCAAGCCTAAACCCAAAACCCGGTCACCCTTATCAAGCCCAAATCCATTATAACCCGGCCCAACCCCAAGTCAAAGGAAAAATAAGTCCTGAGTCAAAGCCTTTACCCCTTTCAGTTAAAAAAACGAGCGAGAAAGGTTGTTACCACTATTCATCGTCTCCCTCGTTTTACCCTAGGATCAAAATCATGGGGCAATTGTAAATTAAGGGATAGGTTAGTAAATTCAAAGGTTCAAGTACACGTTGGCAAAGTTAATCATCCATCAAGTCATCTCATTGGTCCAAACCAACCAATGAGGATTACGGGTAAGAGAGGATACACACCAAATTGATCGGTTTTAGCAAGGACTCACTCACAATACAAGCACACAAGCTGTCACATCACGGATTGCCACGCTGGCAATTCGTGTGTGCAAAAGTGATCCAAGGGTTAAGATTTAGCTTCCAATGATTGAGATAAATGGATGGAGGAGATCAAGAGGAGCGTGCAACAGATTCAGGCCCTAAGAAGCTTCCCCTAGCTACTATAAAACACTCATTCACTCACACACACAACACCAAGTTTTTAGTTAGCTTTTAGATTTCAGAAAATTATAACTTTAGCTTTATCAATTTGTAGCTTATTTTCCCTTTTCAAATGAATATAATCAGTTTAAATATAATGTAATCCATTTTTCTAGTTTAATAAAATCAAGTTTTCCTTTAATAAAAGTGTCATAAGCTCTTATAAGCTCTAACAAGTCTCTAAGCTTGTGATTGAGCTCAATTGATCATTTAATCTACTTGAATATTTAAAATCATCTTAATAACTTGACTTATTGGATTTTGAGCTCCATTGATCATTTAATCTACTTGAACATGAAGATGTGAATGTTTGGTATTTGTTTATCTTGATTTCTTGATTTATCGTTGAATGCTTGTTTATGTTTATCAATTCATACTTGTTTACGTGCTTTTGTATGCGACATATCATTCAACTGGATCTAGTGATACAGACCAAGTAGATCTAGAGTCCGGGATAGCTCTCCATATAGTAATTTATACCTTGACTTATTAGATTTTGAGCTTATGGAAGGGAAGCTAGCTATGGAAGAGCTTCCAAAGACTTAAATTGGCTTATCATTGATAAGCCAGAGCTAGTAGATAACCTCATTTGAGCCTAATTGCCTTTGTTTAGCTAAGGTTTAAGTAAGTCTTCATTTATTTTACTTGTCTTTTAAATCTTAGTTTAGATCTGCTTATTTACTTGTTAATTTGCTTATCTGCTGGCTTATTTGTGCTTATTTCTATCTACTTGTGCTTATTGATATAGTCTTGTTATATGTTCTCAGCTTTTGTAGTTTAAATTTCATTTTGTGTTCATACTGTTTCATAAATCATAAAAACTAAAAAAATAATTAGCTTAGCTTGTAGAATTTTGATTCTAGCTTAATTGATTGTTGATTTATGTTTATCAAGCTTGTTATAAGCTATATGATATCTGGTACTTAGGTTTTGCTAGTTAGATTTTAAAAATCTCAAGTTTAAATGGATTGTGCCATAGTTAAAGGAGTGTTTGGGTTAGTGAGATTTGACCTTTTAAAGTCAAATGAAGTGGATAGATGTATTTGAGCTAGTTTTATAATCACTTTAAATCAATAGTGGAAGAGTTTTTTAAAAATTAGATTTCAAATTTTTTAAAGTTAAGGGTTATTTTTCAATCCTATGCACCAAGGGAGGTTTTATCTTAAAGTTAGCAAGAGTTCTAAGATCCTAGGTTTTCTAAGCTTTGATAGTGCTTATTAAGTGTTCATACACACTCAATTAGAGTGTGTATTGCAGGTTAGTTCATTTAGGACACCTGCAAGATTGGTTTTGCCATTTTACCAATTGCATCAGATAGGTACCACTGCAGTCTTAAACTGCAGTGCTTTTTAATCAAAATTTAGCTAGCATAAATAGGATTTAATCTTTAAAACTCAGTAGGACTTTAGTTTACATGTAGGGTAAAGTAGATTAAAACTTGTTTTTAGAATTCTAGCTTATTTACTAAGGTACATTTGCTTTTAAATTTCACAAAAGCTTTAAAAAAAGCCAAAAACAGTAGTAATAAAAGATTAGCTTTTAAATTTAGATTTTTAGCTTATAGGATTTGATTTTATGCAATAGATTTATAGCTTATAAGTAGGTTGTTAAGTTCTCAAAGGCTCAAATCCTGTAATAGCTTATTGTGCAATATAGGTTATCTAGTTTTTAAGCCTTAAGGTATAGTTTCTGAGTTACTCTTTTGATCATTAGATTTAGAGATCTTTTTTTGTTTTCAGTTAAGTTAGCTTTTCATAATTAGCTTTTACACATCTTAATCTTTCAGGTTTAGCTTTTGTTTTAAAAAATGAGCTTAAAATGAGTAGTGTGCAAGCTTTTAAGTGGTAAGTAGCTTTTAGGCTTTTAAAAGCTTAGTTACTGAAAAGAGCTTCTTAAAAAGCTTTTAGAGAGCTTATTTTTGAGTTTCAGCTTAAATTGCTTTTATTAAAGTAGCTTATCTTTAGGAGCTTAACAACCTTTTTTCTTTAAGTTTTTCATAAAAACAAAAAAAAATAGGTAGTGGAAGTCGGGGGTGAGCAAGACTCGAACCCCCGACCTCAACACCTCAACCCTTTTATAACACTACACACACCACTCCTTACCGATGTGCCCTTGGGTTTTTTTCATAAGACTCTTGCACACTTTATTCTGTATACACATTTTACCCAATAAGCCTTTTAAGCTTTTACAGCTTATCTCACAGCTTATTTAATAAGCTGTGATATCGGGCTTATTTTTCCTAGGATTTAAATAGTTTAAGATATTTTTTGTAATTTTTCTAGAATTTTTATAGTTCATTTATTATTTTTAATCATTTATTTTTATTAAAAACTTTAAAAAAATATTAAAAAATAGAAAAATAATCAAAAAATAAAAAAAATTAGAAAATTTTCTTTTATCATTTAGAACGTAGGAAAATTAGTTTGACTCTCGTAGGTTTATTTTTGAGCATTTTATCTTTTAGGGCTCGGTTTTCGATTCCCGTTATTTGTTTTTGTGATTTCTTTCAAATTTTATCGTTAAGTTTTCAAATTTTGCAAATCCCTTTATTTTTACTCATAAAATTAGATTATTAATTCAAATTCTAGGTTAAGGTGCTAATTAGGGTTTATTTTGTCATTTCCGTTTTTCGTCCGCGTGTTTAGTTATTTTACTTGCATTTAATTGTTTTAATTGTTTTTAGTCATAGAAAATCAATCAAAAAGTTGAAAATCATTAATAACATTGTCCAAACTAAATCGAGGTTATCAAATCATATTTCTTTGGGATATGACCCAGTAATCACTTACCGGTTAATATACGTATTATATTATATATATTTTGAAGAATTTCCTTTTTACCTTTGTCCTCAAGGGTAAATTGGTAATTTTCCATAATATTATATATTATATTTTTACGTGTGTTAGATTCTTTGAATCAACTGTATGTATATGTTTGTCTGTTTAAATGCTCATATGAGAGACCTTGTATGCGTTTGTAAAAACATGTTTTTATTCACATGCAATGGATTATAATCATTAAACCATTATCATAAATCTACTAGTTAGTTAACATAATTTGAACGAGTGTAAGAGTTAGTTAAGTCATAACTAAACTCAGAATAAGAGTTTCACAAGAATGTTACCAACAATAATCTATGTGTTTCATCATCAAATAGATTCGAGATGATAACGTTGTTTATGTTTTATAGTCTAAGAACCATGAACCAATTGTGTTTAGCAACCTTACAATGAGTTTATGCATATGTAGATATCATATATATGTCATTATATATGAATATAGGTCACACTAATGTATTTCATATGTGTGTACCCATACATATTTGGTTTTTCATACGTATGTGTTCTATGTGTCTATACATATTTGAGTTTCATATGTATATGTCACATGTGATCACACATATTTGAATTTCATCGTATGTGTC
>BQNB010009203.1:11696-87469 GCA_026074375.1 Tanacetum coccineum
CAAGTAATGTAATAAAGCAAAAAAAATTCCCCGTACAATTGTGATCATAATAAAATAGGTTGATTTTGCATTTGATGAAAATTCTGGGTTGTTATAACTCCCCACTCATACTTTTTGTTTTTCTGGGTTAACTAAGTAAGAGGTTTAGCAATTTTAGAGAAATTTACGATAAAATGTCGGTAGTAACCTGCTAACCCCAAAAATGATCGAATTTCAGACGGTGTTGTAGGAGATTTCCAATTATTTACCGCCTTAATCTTATTTGGATCCATGTAAATACCATTCTGGTTGACCACGTGACCAAGGAAATGCACTTCTTGCAACCAGAACTCACACTTAGAGAATTTAGCATACAACTTCTCTTTCTTCAGCAATTCCTTAGCCTTTGAGTAGACCAAAATGACATCAATAAAAACGATGAAAAACTTATCTAGGTACGGTTTGCAAACCCGGTTCATCAAATCCATAAAGACTGATGGTGCATTGGTTAACCCAAAAGGCATAACCGTAGACTTAAAATTTCTGTATCGTGTTCTGAACGCGGTCTTTAGGATATCATTCTCATACACTCTAAGCTGATGATAACCCGACCAAAGATCTATCTTAGAAAAATAATGCGAACCTTGCAATTGATCGAACAAGTCGTCGATCGTGGGGAGTGGATAACAATTCTTGATGGTTAGATTGCTCAACTATCAGTAGTCTATGCACATATGAAGTAAACCGTCCTTCTTCTTCATGAGCAACACAGGTGCTCCCCACGAAGAGTGACTTGATCGAATAGAACGTATATCAACGAATTCTAAGGGTTACAAACTATCGAATAGGGTAACAAACGAATATCGAATCAAAGGCTAGAAAACATATAAGGGATTTCACATATGCAAATAGACGTGGATCAAATGACGTAAGAATCCTTAAAAGAAAGGATAGAATATCTATACCAATAGGAAACGCAAACAAAAGAGTCAACAAAGCGTACCAAGACAAAAGGAACACATATCGAATAATGATAAATACGAAAGATATAATTCTTATACCAATAATCGACTTTACTCGAAAAAACCAATTAAATACTGTTTAAAAAAATCATTTTGAACAATAAAGAAAGTCGTTTTAAAAAAATCATTTTAAATATAAGAATCGTCTTAAATATAATCTTTATAAAATTCATTTGAAACATGGTTGTCATAAAAATCTAGAGATAGTTATTTAACAGTGTATCGCATCTTACCCATATAAATTACTTTAAACATACTTTTTATAAAAAATAAATTTTTTAAAACAAGCATATAAAAATATTATCATATCTTATTCATAAAGATTATCTTAAAAAATAGTTTTGACGGTCAATCAATTATCATATTGTTTCATAAAATTTGTTGTAAACATAGTTTCTCAAAAAAAAAATAAAGACGCATTTCCATAAAAGTGTTGTATTCGTAAAAATTATTTCAAAAATAGTTTTCCCCAAACCTCATCAAGATATAATTCAATAGGATTTTTATAGTTCGTCCTCAATATAAAATACGTAACTCAACAAAGGAAATCGTAATACCCAGAAGAGATTTCAAAATACCATAAGAACTCTAACACAATCTATTGCTTGAAGGCGAAAGAAAGTACAAAGAACTATATAATCAAAATAACAGTCAAACGAACACATACAAGTGAAATTCATGCACAGACATTACGAACCAAAAAAAGAACGTGATGACTCGTCTGTACTAATGATCAAAATAAGAACCATAGAAAAGCATCGGTACTAACATGTCGCAAACATGTTAAGAAAACTAAATGATGTGAAAAACAAAGGAGTAAACATCCACACTAATATGTTATGAACAATTAGTGCTTGAAGAAAAATTAATAATAAACGCAAGGAAAGAACCAAGTGAAACGTACCAATATCCAAAGAAGTAAATCTGAATAATATATATCAAGACGCTGAATAGGAAAAATAGATCATCCGTACCGACAGGGCACGAACCAGGAATCCTAAAATAGGAGTAAGATCTCCGAATGAGAAATCGAGCAATCGAACAACCCAATAATAATAATAGCAAGAATAACAGGTATCCGGGGTATCCGCAAACGTTTGATAGAAGAAAAACTTACTATCTACGCAACTGAGCCTAACATAATCGCTCATCAAGTAAAAGAAGGATTCTAATAACTATATAACCATCCTTATCATGATCACACATATCACAACATATTACTCTATCACCTACCAAATAAACACCAGTCAATGCAATTATGGTCACAAGTCCACGTGTGTGATTCCTTTATAATTATGTTGGCCACCCATAATTATAACCAAATCCTTTCACACGTGTACTTATTTTAAAGACTAAACATCTCAATGATAACACACATATATGCACATATACCACATTGCACATCTTACACGACTCCAATATTACACAACTATGATGCTCCATCAAAGAAATACTTATTTATATAAAACTAAAATCAAAAACGAAAGAAAACAAAAGCCTCATAGTGCTCGAAAATACAAAATATCCAAAAGAAATCATCGATAATAGCAATATGTCGAGGTAAATGACGGAATAAGCTTATGCTGGGCCTCACTTGGGTTTGACTTTGCTTTCGCAAAAGTCACCCGACTCCGCGGGTTCAGGCCTACTACGAGCATCCGATAGGAGATCTAAGTCGACCTCCTTCTCTGACTCTTCAACTACCCTTCCTCCTTTGGTCCCTCGAGAGGCTCCTCCTCAATTTTCTCCTTTTCTGAATCTTTTGATATCGAGTAGCTTGTAGGTCGAAATAAAACCCAAAGAAAAGCAAGAAAACAAAACGCCTAGATAGCTAAACATATAGATCCTATTATGAAGCTATATGAAGGAATCCTTAGTTATAGTCTAGGTCAAACCACCTACTTCTCTATAACCAATGACTCTGATACCAATCTATCACACCCTGCCAAGGCGGAAACACGAGGCGTAACGAGAATGGATATCACAATAACACAATGACGTCTATATAAAGAACTACAATGCATAAAGTAAACAAAGTATAGACACAAAGTGTCATGAAAATACCCAAGCAAACATAAAAGATAACTAGCGTCTTGTATTGAAGCAAGGGGGTTCATGTCAATACCAAGACATGCAAAACATCCAAAATAAACCTAAGAAGATCAAATCAACAACATTCAATATTCAGTCATGCATGAAATAAACTAAGAGGTTAAACTCCGCAAGTGGCTTATGGTCTCTCTAGCCACTCCTCTTATTCTTAAAATCCTCATGATGCTCACCTAAAAATGTTGTTTAAAAACGTCAACACAACGGTTGGTGAGAGTCATAGGTTTACGACACACAATTTAAACTTTCAATCAATTACTGTGATTAATAAAACAGAACACGGTAGGATAGTTAGGCTAGCTATTATACATGCTAACATGCAAACGTACAAAACAACCACAATCAGGACGAAACGTGTCCCACGATCCAAGTCACACCAAAATATCACACTGAAATGGGTACCTTCCGATCGGAATCACACACTAATGGGTAGAAAATTTACCCACCGATCGAAATCACACAGTAATAGGTAGGAACGTTACCCTCTGATCCAAATCACACAGCATGGGTAGGAACGTTATCCTCTGATCCAACAACACATAAACATTTAGCACATATCATATAATAGCCACATAAATGTTCATGCATCAACTAAACCACATAATCACATCATTTAAAATATTTCAAAAACATTTGCATCATTTCCATCCTAATTTAAAAACAACATAAAAAGATGGACTATGAAAATCACCGGATGCACAGCTACTTCACAATATCCTTGCATTTAACTAAACACAAATAAAACCCATGTTACACGTGATTAGGCTAAATGCCCAAGATGATGTAACAATCAATTGATGGACTACTAAGTTTATATTATGATTATAAATCCTTTACCATACTTCTCATAACTTACTTATACTCTAAATACCTTTAATAATTCATTCTAGTTTTCTAGTTTTTTGGCAGAATTTTATAGTCATTTTATGACCACAAATAAAATACTAAATCACTAAATTGATTTTTCCTCTTTCATTCCTTACCTTCCCAATGGGTTATGAACTACTGTGATTTTTTAGAAAAAATAATATTAAGCCCAACTATTTTATAAAAATTCAACATCACAAAGTAGTTAAATTCGGATCTGAACGCACACCAAAAAGTTTGATTTTTCTAAAAATACTTAGACAATGAATTAAGACTTGTGCTTTGAATTAGAGTTAATAGACACATAAAGTATTATCTCTGATTTTTGGCTAACCTCAATTCAACATTTAAGTGGGGGTTTTACTCCTCGAAATCAGACCCAAATCTGATCCGAATTTTATTGTTTTGACAACTTTTCTTGCAAAAATTATTTGACTAACCTTTCAACCCCAAAACCTTTCGGGGCCGGACTTTTTGGAAACTAGACTCTCTGAACTTCAATTTAGGTACAAGATTCAACCCAAAACTCATTTTTATCATTCAGGTATCATTCAATCAACACGACCCAAAATTATTCCAAGCCCTAACTTTCAATCGAACGCGTTCTAAACTAAACCGTTTACACCAACATGCTTTAAATCGAATCCCGAACACTCCCATATAGATTTATATCATTAATTTACAGAAAATTTATGAACCCTAATTTATACATCAATTAAAGTTACTATTTGGAAAAGATTAAACAAAAACTTAATTGAAAACAAACCTAAACCTTTACTTGATTACCCTTAAATCACCACCTTGGTTCTTGATAAAAAAAAATATTTTTTTTCTTCTTCTTGAGGGGATCGGCCGAACAAACAAAAGAGAGGAGAGAAAAGTGTTTTAAGGACTTATTGATCTTATATTTATACTACCTAGACACCTAATTATAATCAGATTTTGTTTCCTATTTTTTTCTTTTTCCTATAACCGATCCAACCAACATCCCTTTTTTAAAATAAATTTATTTATTTATTTTTCTATAAAATTTCGTTCCCCCCTCCTATATATATATATATATTTATATATACTTTTTTAAAATACAAAACTATTTACTACTTATTTACCTTAAATACTTAAATAAATACATAACTTAAAATAAAACACTTACACTACTTATTATCATTTTTCCCAAATTATTATATACTTATTACTTCATAAATAAATTATAAAATCTCAATTCACTAATAAATCTCAACTCGAAATTTAACGATACATACTTCTTCAATTTTACCGACGATAAAAATAACGAAAATCACTATACTTCCGAAATCATCATCACAAACGAAACGAAATGACTAAATCATTCATTTCATAAATTACTTTCCTAAATTGGAAAGACCTACGCTTAATTAACTTAAATACTAGACTTAACTAAAACCTAATAATACCTTATATACTTCTTACGCTCATATATCAATTATTCACCAAATTACACGATAACGCATAAAATCATGCTATCATTTCCATTGTCACAAAATGTGAACGAAATGAAATAGCTACCAAAACCACAATTCAATCACTAATAGATGAACACGCATCACGGATTGATATCATGCACACAATTAAAATCACATAGATCACAAATATAGCACATATAAACACTTAGCCAACTCTAAAAGTATGACTAACCTGCTCGAATCACGGGTGTCACAGTATCCCCTCCTTAAGAAAATCTCGTCTTGAGATTTAACTAGCTGGTTTAACAACATGATCAACAAATAACTAAGGATACTTAGACTTCATATGGTCTTCGCGCTCCCAAGTAAACTCGGGACCACGCTTTGAATTCCAACGAACTTTCACAAGTGATATCTTACCACGCTTTAAACTCTTAACCTCACGGTCCATAATCTTTACGGGTTCCTCACCAAAACGAAGAGTCTTGTCGATCTTGATTTCATCTAATGGCACATGCAGATTAGCATCCGCCAAACACTTCTTCAAATTTGACACGTAGAAAGTGTCATGCACACTACTAAATTCCTCGGGCAATCTTAACCGATAAGCTACAGGACCGATCCTTTCAAGGATATCGAGTGGTCCCACATACCTCGTTTCTAACTTAACTTTTGCTCCAAAACGAATCACGCCTCTCCAAGGCGACACCTTTAATAACATACGATCTCCAACCTCGAACTCCAACGGCTTACGTCTATTATCAGCATAGCTCTTTTGATGATCCCTAGCCACTTTGAGCTTTTCCTTTATCAACACTACCTTATCAGTTGTTTCTTGTACCAGTTCGGGTCAAATCAAACTACTTTTATCAATTTTAGCTCATAGAACGGGCGACCTACATTTCCTTCCATACAATGCTTCGAACGGAGCACATCGAATGCTCAAATGATAACTATTGTTGTAAGAGAATTCAGCTAACGGTAGGTGAACATCTCAATTGCCACCAAAGTCAATAACACACGTCCTTAACATATCCTCCAAAGTCTGAATCGTACGCTCACTTTGTCCATCCATTTGAGGATGATAAGCTGTACTCATATCGAATCGCGTCCCAAAAGCTTTTTGCAATGTTTGCCAGAAACGTGATGTAAACCGTCCATCTCGATCTGAAATAATCGACACTAGAACTCCGTATCGTGGGACTATCTCATCGATGTACAACTTTGCCAATCTCTCAGTACTATAATCCTCTCGCGTTGCCAGAAAATGAGCTGACTTGGTCAGCCTATCGACTATTACCTAAATCGTATCATACCCACTCTTCGTCTTAGGTAACTTCGTGATAAAGTCCATAGTGATATTATCCCATTTCCACTCAGGTATATCAGGTTGTTGCAATAATCCTGAAGGCCTCTAATGCTCGGCTTTCACTTTCGAACAAGTCAAACAATTGCTAACATAGGTAGCAATATCCTTCTTTATACATGGCTACCATACATATCTCTAAGGTCATAGTACGTCTTATCCGCTCCCGAATGTACCAAGTACCTTGATGCATGAGTCTCTTCTATAATTAATGTCCTTACATCACCTATTAATGGAACCCATATAAAATACATACCTCCATCTTCCTTCCTTTCAATTAGTTGGTTCAGGCCACGCAACATTTCTGCTGTCGCGTTCTCTACCTTGGACACCTCACCTAGAGCAGCCAATATCTTGTACTCAACACTTGACTAATAGTCATGGACATTGCGCGTACTCGTCTTGGATTTACTCTCCCCTTTCTACTTAATGCATCAGCCACTACATTCGCCTTTCTCGAATGATAACGAATCTCACTGTCGAAATCACTAAACAATTCAATCCGTCTTCGTTGGCGCGTATTTAACTCCTTCTGATCGAATATGTGTTGAAGACTCTTATAATCCGTATAGATGACACTCTTCGTTCCGTACAAGTAATGCCTCCAAGTCTTAAGGGCAAACACTACTGCTCCTAATTCTAGGTCGTGTGTTGTATAATTCTTCTCATGGATCTTCAATTGTCGTGATGCATAGGCGATTACATTGCCTCTTTGCATGAGTACACAACCTAATCCTTAATTTGATGCGTCGCAGTAAACTACAAACTCTTTGGATCCATCAGGCAATGACAATATTGGTGCATTTCACAAATTTTCCTTCAACGTCTAAAAAGCTTCCTCTTGTTCCTTGGCCCACTCATACTTCTGATTCATCTGTGTCAGTGAAGTAAGGGGTTTAGCAATCTTAAAAAAAATTATGATGAAACGTCGGTAGTAACCTGCCAATCCCAAGAATGATCGTATCCCAGATGGTGTCTTAGGTACCTTCCAATTCTTCACTGCCTCTATCTTACTAGGGTCCACGTGAATTCCATTACTGTTAACCATGTGTCCGAGAAAATGAACTTCTTGTAGCCAGAATTCACACTTGGAAAACTTGACAAACAACTTCTCCTTCTTCAGCAGCTCCAACACCAACTTCAAATGAACCTCATGTTCCTCCTTAGACTTTGAGTAGATCAAGATATCATCAAATAACACAATGATGAACTTGTCTAAATATGGCATACACACCGGTTCATCAAGTCCGTAAAAACCGTTGGTGCATTGGTTAATCCAAAAGGCATAACCGTAAACTCAAAATGTCCATACCGCGTCCTAAAGGCAATCTTTGGAATATCTTCTTCATGCACTCTCTCAACTAATGATAACCAGATCGAAGATTTATCCTAGAGAAATAACACGAACCTTGTAACTGGTCGAACAAGTCATCGATCCTGGGGAGATTCTTGGTAGTCAGCTTGTGCAACTCTCGATAGTCTATGCACATTCAAAATTAACCGTCCTTCTTTTTAAACAACACAGGTGCTCCCCATGGAGAGTGACTTGGTCGAATAGAACGTATATCAACGAATTCTAAGGGTTATGAACTATCGACTAGGGTAGCAAACGAATATCAAATCAAAGGCTAGAATACATATAAGGGATTTCACATATGCAAATAGATGTGGATCAAATGACATAAGAATCCTTAGAAGAAAAAGATGGAATATCTATACCGATAGGTGATATGTGCTAAAACACACATCATTTGTACCCCAGAAAATGCTAATAAACGGACTAAAACACTAAAATATAAGTAAATATGTTGCAAATATGTTTGTATTGTGTTTTTATGTCTTACATGTACAATGGATTTAAAACAAAGCAAAAAGGGTAATTTTTAGGTGACTTTCGATGACGTTTTCATGTTTATCGAGGTCAAAATGAAGTCGTTAATATTCCTCGATCACACCATTGGAAAGAGCGCAAAATTACGAGTCCAACGGTACTGGCCTTTCATATGTGAACCTTTTTATTTTGACCCTTTTTCGCCCCTGTTTGAACCTTTGATACTAATATAAATGAACTGGGCCAAAAGAGGGTTAAATAAAATATTTTGCATACTTATAATAGAACCATGCTCTAGAGCAGTTGGTTCTTGTGGTTCCTTAAGAAATCAAACCAAGAGGTCCCGAGTTCGATCCTGCAGAGGGGTTTATCCCCCTCATGACCCGACCCGGCCCAAGACCCGACCTGACCCGGCCCAAGATCCGACCTGACCCGGCCCAAGATCTGACCTGACCCGGCTCAAGACCCGCCTGTTGACTGGCGGTCAACCACCGTTGGTCTAGCGGTGGTTAACCGGTGGTCCGACAATGGTTGACCACCGGTCAATGGTGGTTCGCCGCCGTTGACCGTCGTTGACCGCCATCGTTGACCGTCGCTGCCACCGTTGACCGCCGTCGTTGACCGGTGTTCCGGTGGTGGTCCGGTGACTATGCCGAAACAGTGATTACGCCACGTGGCACCACTCAGGTGGTGACACGTGGCCTGCTAATGATTGGTACGAGGTACTGTGCAGGTGTACGAGGTTCGAATAAAGAGGCTTCTAGAATGATGACGTGGCGCATTGTGGTTGGTGAATCGGAAGAATGACAGCTGCATATGATTAGGTATACAGTTTGGAGGAGGAGAAATAAGAGAGTTTTGCATGAAAAGATGGCCGACAATGATTTGGCGTGAATATTAAGCTATGATTGAGTCCGGTGGAGCAATTGAAAAGACATAATGCCCATAGATGTAGCAATTTGATTGGATTAGTACCTGAATGACGAAAATGGCCCACAAAGCCCCCACTTTAAGGTCTATAAAATGTAACGCAGCTGTGCATTTGTGGTGTTAGTTTTTTTTAGTTTATTTTCAATATAGTGTAGGAGTAGTGTAACTTATTTTTATGTCTTTTTAGCTTATTAAGTTTGCTTTATTTTAAAAAGCTTTTTGTTGCTTATGTAATCAAGATTATGAGCATATTAAATGAAGAAGTTCATTCAAAGGTAGGTGTTTTCTTTAGCTTATTATTTCAAGCTTGTTCTGCTTGTCTTTTTCTTATTTCTTTTTAGCTATTTCCAATAAGCTGCAAAGCGTATAGCTTAATTTTGGATCCCATCTCTTAATCTTATATTCCTAATAAGCTTTCTTTAATAGCTTAATTTAGACTAGCTTATTCAAATTAATTTTGATTTAGAGCTTTTTTGATTGAGCTAAAGTTAGCTTATTTCGATTGCTTATTTTTTTTTCAGCTTAAGGTAGTTGCTTTTAATTCAAGCTTATTTTTCTTAGATCTAAATCTTATAAATATACTCCTATCGCAAGTTCACATGATTGAACACCTTAGTTTCGTATAGATTTTAGATTCTAAAGTTTTTCATCTTTGTTATTAAGCTTATTTTTTAGAATAAATTCTAAAAATAGTTTTTGCTAATCTTCATCTTATTTCTCTATTACTTGTCTTATACTTTTTCAAAAAGTGTTTATTGTTTGATAAGCTCGATTCGAATGCTAAAAAAATGGTGTCATGGGTCCTACTCGACTTATTCATTAAGTCCTTGAATCACCTTTATCTTCGATGAGCATATTATTTAGCTTATTTTTAGTCCAAAAGTTCTAAACTTTATAGTAGTTTTTCTTAATAACTAATTAAGCTAGGCGCTTATTTCAAGGTACTTGTCATCTTATTTGAGAAGTGGTTTATTTATAAGCTTATATTCTTCATCACCATTGAGGAAACAGCCTTGATAGCTTTTTTAAGCTCATGTCTAGTTTTTATATTTCAGAAGTAGTTTTTTTATATATTTAATCTAGTTTATTTTTACAAAAATTAGTTTTCAATACTTATTTATTTTCTAAAAAAGTTTACATCTTATTAGCAATATTTTGGTCTTACTTTTCATGTCTTATATCTTATTTCCATCATTCTAACATCTAAAGGCCGAGCTTAAGGGTTCTTATAAGGTTGATAAATATATAAAGTTTTGATCTTTTATGGTTTTTTCATGAAAGTAATTAATAGGATAAAACCCGTTTGGTCCAAACGGGGTTGCGTGGGAACACATACATGCACAAGTAATATCACATTTTTGAAGAAATCCCCCCTCCCCACAACACCCCCCCACACTTAGAATGGAACATTGGCCTCAATGTTCAAAAATATCGGGTTTTACCCCCACACTTAGGAATGAAAAAGGCAAATGCAAAAAATTCCAAGTGTGAAAGGGGAAACAATATATATATACATGATCAGGATTGAGGATTCCATAATAAGTAAAAGATCGAAGACCGGATGATTGGAGGATTGAAAACAAGCACGGGTCTTCATGATCTTAAGGAATCCTGCAAAAACGAAACCACATACCATAGAAAGAAACACGCCCCCACACTTAGGCTATAAAATCACACACTATCTTATTAATCAAGAAAATAGAAAGAAGAAAAGACATGGGTTGCCTCCCGAGAAGCGCTTGTTTTTGTGCGAGTCTCTAGCTTGACTCTCCCCGAATTCCTTTGTCCTTGGGGCAGAAACAGAAAAATGGAAAAATCACTATCGGATTTTCATATGCCACCGGCTTAAGAGAAAAAAATGAAAAGTGGAAATGCCGGGGTCAAAAATAGTATCCTCACTCCCGGAGGAGAGAAGAAAAGAAGAATCCACCAAATAAGTGAGATAAGGAAGAAATATTCGGATAACAAATGTGATGGGAAAATAATGGCGATCCTCAAAGGTTAACTTCACAAATGTCGGAGAAAAACTTTTCTCATGAATCCCGGGGTCGAAAACTTTGTCCTCGGTCATCAAATCATCATTATCAGGTTCATCCTTTAAGCTTCTTGGGTCATGATCTAAAAACACCTCGGGAGGGAGATTAGGGCTAGTGTCATCAATAAGCAAACTCTCAAGATAGATTATATCTCCCTCTGAATCATGATAACCATTCTCAATATCCGTAGAAATATCCATATCTAGAAAAGCATCGATTTCATCATTATCGCCTCCTGGGTCGAAACACTCATCCTTATTAGCATCGGAAAGAGGTGTGACTAACAAAGCTGGCTCATCAAGGTTAGAAACATAAGAGTCCTTACTCTTGATGTTCTCTAACACCTCATCAAAAAGAGGATTTACGTCATTAGAGATATATTCGTCGTCAAATTCGAAAAGAGGGTTAGAGAAAGTCACGGATTTTTCCTCAAAAATGGGAGAGAAATCATCACTCGAAGGTAAAACGCTCTCACTATCACTCCCGGATGTATCCTCGGACTCTCTTGGGATTGGAATAAGGTCCTCAACACTGGACTTTATGAATTCGTCTGATTCCTTTTCAGGAATAGTGCTAAGTTCCTCATTCCCCATTATGAGAGAGTCCTCGGGTTCTTTGGTTGGTAAATCGTGTGTGATTGCAAACATGATGTTTTATTTAAAGGAATAGTACTCTCTTTAGAAATAACTTTGAAATTCTGCAAACACGATGTAATATGAGTTTGACGTTTAGTTGTCGGCTCTGCGATATTCTTAACTTCCTGCTCTTCCTTATTGAGACGTTGAGAATTCAAATTAATCAAGAGAAGTTTAGAATTAAGAGCACTTTCAATTAGATCTTCAACATTATTATGAATACAATAAAGCTCTTTTTGTTGACAAATTTTAAGCAAATCTAGCATCGTATCTTCCATATTTTGCTTTTGCTCTTCACAAACTTTTGTTCCACACGTTTCTTTAATAAGTTGACAAAAAATGAAGTTCGGTGAAAGTTCTTCCTTTTCTTGAGCTGTCTGCTCTTGTTCACGTAATTCTTTCTCACGTTGAGCTACAAGTAAAACCTCCTGCTTATGTAACTCTTGATTCATTCTTTTCGTAAAATCTTCCATCATTTTATAAAGCTCGTTATTTGTTTCAATCCATTCTTTACTTTCAACAAAAGGAGTGACTTCTGGAGTTTCCTGAGGCTGATGATTATCGAACTGCTGTGGGGGTTGAATATGGTCAAAACCGAAAGAATTGAAATTTTGGTTCATCGGGTGACACTAAAAAGTCGCATGAGGACCCCCACAGTTATCACAGCAAAGATATTGTTGAGAAAAACTCGGTGAATTTTGTGGATAATAATTATCACTAAAGTTTTGATTGTAGCACGGTTCCTGCTCATAGACAAGCGGTACCCGTGGTGGACAATCAAACCCATAGTGAGAATCGTTCCCACATAACTCACACGAGTATGTCTCGTACTGGGGCTGTGGAGGTTGGTTGAAGAAGTTCGGTGTTTCATTATAAGAATAAGGATTTGGGTTATAGACAAACTCATTTCCGGATCCTACACTGCTACAGCCCGGACAGTTTCCACCATTAAACGGACCTCCACACCACGAGCAACCAAAATGGTTATACGAAGACATGTCGAAGAATTAAACGGATAAGAGGATAAAGAAGATAAGAATTAAATGAAGTAAGAGGATAAAGGAGAATATTTTTTTGAAATTTTTTATAAAGATAATAAAAATAAAAAATATTTTTGGTATTTTTAATATTTATAAAAGAAAAGGAAAAATAAAAATAAGAAGAAAAATATTTTTGGATTTTTATATTTTTTATAAGAACGAAAATAAACTTTCCGAAGAAAGGATCTTCAAGGCTCGAACACAAACAATCCCGTAAAAATCGCTACACCTCTCCCCGGCAGCGGCGCCATTTTGATGTTCGTTTCATATACAACCCTCATATATATAATATATATATTTATAGAAAATACATATACGTATACGTAAGCAAAGTATCATACAAATTATTCTTAGGAAAGAATAATAAGTAATCAACACGGGTATCGTTTTCCTCGGCGAGAGATGAATGGAAATCTACGTTCAAGTTGCAAATCGAGCTTGATTGTCATAAAAGTTTTTGGTTTTGGTTTTAAACTATTTTTAAACTAAAAATTAAACTAATATTAATTCTAAAATTAAAAACTAAAAGATTAAACTAAAACTGATTTAAAAGATATAAATGACAAATATGCTTGCTAAGTGACGTGAAATGTTCCTTAAGTGACAAGTAAAGTAAAATGCTTTTTAAAATAAATCCTTAAAAAAAAGTTTCAGGAAATTAAATGACAAGTAAAGTAAAATGCTTTTTAAAATAAATGACAAGTATTTAAATTGCATTAAAAGTAAATGACGGTATGTAAATTGGAAAATTCTAATGACTATTAATTTTTAAACCTTTTTAAAACCGCACTTAAATTCCAAATCACTAATCACTTAGCAAACACAAGTTATTTACTCACTACTCATAACGGAATTCAATTTAACAAACATAGCATTTAACGACAAAAATAAATCTACACTAAGCATGGCAAAAATCAAATACGCAAATATATTATGGAACGATAAAATAAAACTATTCTAAGTATTGAAAAGAGATTAGAAAATAGAACCCGAAATGAAGAACCGCAATGATATAAAACCACCCGATCTTATAAACTTAATTAAACCCTAAAGATTAAAACTTTATTAGTTTTTATGACTACTTAGTTAATAAAGCTACAAACTTTATATACTAAATAGCCTTAAAAACTGAAAAGCTTTAAACTTTAATAGTAAAATAAGCTTATAAGACCCATAAGCTCCTCGCCTAAGTGTTGGATAGATTTTATCAATAAGAAATAAGACATGAAAAGTTAAGACAAAATAAGCTAATAAGATGAAAACTTTTTTAGAAAAATAAGCTATTTTGAAAACTAATTTTTGTAAAAATAAAACTAGATTAAATCTATAAAAAACTACTTTTGAAATAAAAACTAGAATAAGCTAAAAGCTTCAAGGGCTTTCGAAGAAAGGATGAAGAATAAAAGCTTATAAATAAGCCACTTCTCAAATAAGCTACAAGTACCCTTCGAAATAAGCCCTAGCTTAATAAGCTATAAGAAAAACTAGTAAAGTTTAGAACTTTATGACTAAATAAGCTAAATAATAAGCTCTCGAAATAAAGGTGCTCAAGACTTAATGAATAAGTCGAGTAGGAGACTCATGACACCCTTTTTAGCATTCGAATCGAGCTTAATCAAACAATAAGCACTTTTGAAAAAAAAAAGATTAAAAGATAAGTATTAGCAAAGCTATTTAGAATTTATTCTAAAGACAATAAGCTAATAAAAAGATGAAAACTTTAGATCTAAATCTACCCGAAACTAAGGTGTTCAATCAAGTGAACTTGGATCGGGTATATTTAAAGATTTAGATCTAAGAAAAATAAGCTAGAATTAAAAAGCAACAAACTTTATGCTAGAAAATAAGCTAAAAATATAAGATCTATTATTTTTGTAGATTAATCACCCAAAACAAGGTGTTTATCAAGTGAACAAGAGACGGGTATATTTAAGGATTAGATCTAAAAACAATAAGCTAGAAAAATAAAGCTAAATTAAGCTCACTCGAAAAGCTCTAAATCATAAAAATAATTAAAATAAGCTGTCTAAAATAAGCTATTAAAACGCTTATTAGATATAAGCTTAAGAGATGGATCCAAAAATAAGCTATAAGCATGAGCTTATTTGGAAATAAGCCAAAAGAAGAGTAAGAGTGGATGTATAAAGCATAAGAAAAGGTAAAAAAAAGTGTCAAATAAAGCTTTATAAAAAAAACCAACCTTAAATTCAACATCTTCATTCATGAAAAATAAGCCCAATACAATAGTTGAGAATAAACTAAAAGCTTTTACACAATAATAAGCTAAAAATGCTAAACTTATTTGCTCCTAAAACTACACTCAACTGCTATGTGAAAAAACTAAGCTAAAACTAACCCTACAAATGAGCTGCTGATGCGTGTGTATATATAGCCCAATTGGGGCTTGAGGGCATTTTCGTCATTTCAGGAGGTTCAGACGCGTCCTAGTGCAAAGGTGGGGGGTATTTTCGTCATTTCGTCCCAAACGCGTTATCATACAGCGTACCTCGTATGCTAGCTGGATCCACCAATGAGAGCGTGCTACGTAGCCTTCTAGAAACCTCGTACCTGCAATCCTATGAACAGTACCTCATACTCCAATCATTAGAATGCCACGTGTCACCACCTGAGTGGTGCCACGTGGCCTGCCAGCCGTCACCGGAGCCACCACCGGACAACGGTGGTCAACGGCGGCAGTCAACGGTGGCCAACGAATGGTCAAAACACCGGCGGACCACCGATCGGTACCCACCGCCGGACCACCGGTCAAACCACCGGTCAACGGTGGTTGACCGCCAGTCAACCGGTGGGTCATGGTCGGGTCTGGATCGGGTCTTGGGCCGGGTCAGGTCAGGTCTTGGGCCGGGTCTGGATCGGGTCTTGGGCCGGGTCAGGTCGTGAGGGGGATAAACCCCTCTGCAGGAATCGAACACAAGACCTTGAGATTATGAAACTATGCACACAACCTTACCGCTGTGCTAATGCATAGTTTCCCGTATTATATATGCAGTATTAATATATTATGGGTTTAAATGGCTTGGTCGATTCATTACTATAAATGGTTCAATAATGGCGAAAAAAGTTCCAAATAAAAAGGTTCAAATATGAAAGGCCGGTACCATTGGACTCGTAATTTCGTGCTCTTTCCAATGGTGTGATCGAGGAAAATTAACGACTTCGTTTGAGCCTCGATAAACGTAAAAAACGTCGTCGAAAGTCACCCGAAAATTATCGTTCTTGCTTTGTTTTCAATCCTTTGTACCTGTAAGGCATAAAAAAAACACATATCAAACATATGTTACAAAATATTTTATCCATATTTTAGTGTTTTTAGTCGTTTATTCGCATTTTATGGGATACAAATGATGTGTGTATTTTAGCAATTATCAATGTGTAAAATAGCACATACACCTCGTTCACCAAAGTAAATCATTCACCACTTTCTCATCAAGACAGACACATTTTGGAGTAAACAAAATTAGGATGGCACTCTCCAGGGACTACTGATTAATACTTAAGATTTGTTTCTGCAAAGTAAATCAACTCAGATTATGGAGCCTACTCTTCCTGAATGTTTGACTGTCCAAGGAAATGAAGGAAAGTAAAGCTTACAAGTTTATCTTGGCTGATGCTATAGGTGTTGTTCTCCCAAGATTGCTCAAAAAATTCAAGAAAGCCTCTCCATCTAGCAGGGCTCAATGGTCTAGGTCCCTATAGAGAAGAACCTGTTAGAAGGTGCAAAACGAGTTAAACGACCTGCCAGAATCTACAACAATCAGCAGCAGGATCATCATCAGTGAGCTCATGTGAAACAAAGTCTAAAAGAAGAAAAGGAAAGGTGGATGTTGCTCATGGATAAGGAATTGAGTTGTTATTCTGTGTAGCTTTGACTGAAGAAGTCAGTATGAAAGAAGTAAGAAAGAAGAAGCTTAATAAGCGACTTTCATAAGACAAATCCTAGTGGGTCTGGTACAGTTGCAAAAACTCCAAGAGTGAAAAGATCACACTACTATCACAAGTGAATGAACAGGTGATAAATTAGGGTTCCCGATGTGACCAAAGATGACTCAACTGAGAGTGAATCTGAATCTTAGGGTAATGATGAAGATGACAACAACAATGAATAAGAATCAAGTAATGAAAGCAGTGAGCAGGAGAATGAAGTGGATGATAGATGAAAAACCCATCTGATAGTGTGAAAGGATCAGACACATAAAACGAAAGTGAAGAGCATGAATCTGAAGATGATGATCAAGAAGAGGAGGAGTTTGTTCATACTCCCACTGATGATAAAGATGATGATAATCTGGAATCAAAAAGTGATGAAGAAAAGGGAATGGATGATACTACCTACCAATTTGATGATGATGTTGATGCAAGATTGAAAGAACCCACTCATACTGATAAAGAGGTTGTTCAAGGTGAGGGTGCTGATGCTGAAATGATTGACGCTCAACAAGGGAATGAAAATTTGGAGACTACTCAAGAACAAGTTGTTGAAGATGCTTATGTGACAATTTCTACTGTTACGAAGAAGACTGAAGTTCCTGCTACTAGTTCTTCCTGTTCATCCGACTGGGCATCAAAATTCCTAAAATTTTCAGATATTCCTCATACTGATGAAGAAATTGTTTCTTCACTAGATGTTCATGTCCACCATGAAGTCCCGAGAACCCAGGCACCTACTCTTCTTATAATACTTGTCTCTGTTATCACTGAATCATCACCTGTATACACAAAAATTCCTCAATCATCACAAACCTTCACACCTTCACTAATACTGACAACACCCACTCCACCGCTGACAATTAAAACCACAAATCCTCTATCTATACTTCCTGACTTTGCATCAGTATTTCAATTCAACGATAGAATAACAACATTGGAAAAAGAAGTTAATGAACTTAAAAAGGACCCTCTACACACTCAAGTGACTTATTTAGTTGATGGTCATCTAGACACAAGGTTGGGAGAAACCAGAGAAGAATTCATGAACTTCCTTTCAGAGTCTCTCACGGCAAGAATCAAAGAGCAAGTAAAAGATCAGATGCCTCAAATTCTGCCTAAGAAAGTGTCTAACTTCGCTCCACCTGTGATCGAAAAGTTGATTAAAGAATCACGTGATGAAGTTAATCTGGCAAAGGTGTCTTCTCAACCACATTCTACTTATGAGGCTGCTTCTACACTTACTGAATTTGAGCTAAAGGAAATTCTTATCGACAAGATGGAGAAAAGTGAATCATATCTGGCAGCTCCCGAACATCGAGATTGCTATGATGGTTTAAAAAAATCTTACAATCTCGAAAAAGATTTATTTTTCTTGTATGATGTGTATTCTTTGAAGAGAATCCACAAAGACAAAGACAAAGATGAAGACCCTTCCGCTGGATCAGACCGAGGGTTGAAGAAGAGAAAGCTAAGCAAAGATGCAGAACCAACCACTGATCCGAAAAATAAAGATTCAACATCTGGATCTTCCAATAGCACCAATTCTCAACCAAAATCTTCTGGAAAGTCTGTTCAATCAGAGGAACCAGTGTTCGAGATTGCAAACTTAGACATACCACATGATCAAGCAGGGAATCTGAGTGATAATGAAAATTAACCAAAGAATGAGACTGCCTCTAGACGTGACTGGTTCAAGAAACATACACCACATCAAGAACCCACTGACCCTGACTGGAATATTGGCAAGACTACTCAAGAAGGACCAACTCAAAATTGGTTGATGACTCAAGCAGCTTCCACTTCTACTGATAAATCATTGAAGGACTTTGATGAATTGATGAGCACTCCAATAGACTTCTCTGGATACATCTTGAATGGGCTAAAAATTGAGAATTTAACTCAAGAAATCCTGCTAGGACCAGCATTCAGACTACTCAAAGGCACACGCTCTAATTATGCTGAATTAGAATATGACTTTGAAGAATGCTATAAGGCTCTTTCAAAAAAGCTTGATTGGGAAAATCCTGAAGGCGGTGACTATCCATTTGATCTTTCCAAACCCCTTCCTTTGATCAAGCGTGGAAAACGTCAAAGAGTACCATTCGAATTCTTCATCAACAATGATCTCAAGTATCTACAAGGAGGAATTTCGACTATGACATACACGACGTCTACTACCAAGACAAAGGCCGCTAAGTATGATCTACCAGGCATTGAAGACATGGTTCCAAACATATGGAGTCCTGTTAAGGTTGCTTATGATAAATATGCGTTATGGGGCATCTCACATTGGAGAGAACAACGTAAGTCCTTCTATGCATATGCAAGAGGTAGGAAATCAAGAGATGTATATTCTACAAAAACGTATTCTGGTTGTCACCCCCCCCCCCCCCCCCCCCCCCCCCCCCCCCCCCCCCCCCCCCCCCCCCCCCCCCCCCCCCCCCTTCCCCCCCCCCCCCCCCCCCCCCCCCCCCCCCCCCCCCCCCCCCCCCCCCCCCCCCCCCCCCCCCCCCCCCCCCCCCCCCCCCCCCCCCCCCCCCCCCCCCCCCCCCCCCCCCCCCCCCCCCCCCTTTTCCCCCCCCCCCCCCCCCCCCCCCCCCCCCCCCCCCCCCCCCCCCCCCCCCCCCCCCCCCCCCCCCCCCCCCCCCCCCCCCCCCCCCCCCCCCCCCCCTTCATGTCAAGGTAACGAGGATACATGTGATAGGGTACTTGGAAGAGATTGTAGTGAGAAGAGCTAATAACGTATTATACATATTCAAGGAAGGTGACTTTCTACGAGTTCGGATCAATGATATCGAGGACATGTTACTTCTTGTGGTTCAGAATCGACTCACAAATCTTTCAGGGGATGATGTTGCTGACTTCGCAATAGCATTTTGGATAACGGGGAGAAAATGTGATTAAACTGCATCTAATTTGTACTGAAATGTGATCATATAAAATGGAACTCATTCACTCCAACATTAGCTTGTACTACGATTTACAGTGCACATGTTAAGTTGGGTATTTTAGTGATGATAAAACTCTCAAGTATAAATCTTTTGATATTTAATATCAACACTTTTATTGAACCTTTTCAATGATTTTGGTTTTGATTGTGATGGAATACCCAAAAGACCGACCATGTACTTAAATTTATGGAGTTATAAGGTGGTTAGGCATAGGTATTCAAATCCCATGATCCAGCCAGAACCGGAGGGATCTACCCAGGGATATCCACTAGTTAGTGTAGAAGTCCTTAGGTATGATACAAAAGGAGAAAAGTGAGAATCGGGAAGTAATGCCGACTTGAGATGGAGCAACAGTGGACAAACCCAACAAGGTGTTAGTTATGAAGTCTCGGTAAGCGCTGAAGGGGTTGAAGAATGAAAAAGAAATGTAATGATAAAGGGTGAAAAGAAAGAGCCTCTATACTCAGTCAGAAACCTGGTCAATATCAATTAATCTGCGGATCACTAAGTTGTTATTCTGACATTGAGACAGTCATGGACCCCTGTGATGCTATGCATAACCCTCCCTAGGCCACTCAAGGTCTCTCAAAGACTGCTTATTTCATTTCCCATGGAGATTACAGCATTTCTAATACAACTTTCTCGACTCTAGTTAGTTGATTTGAAAAGGTGGCTAGTCTGCTCTAGCCTACGATCACTAAAAACTAAGTGCACTATTGAGTTAGGCCAAAAGAGATCATCCATAAATTTCATTAGGACTACTTGTCACAATCATGCTTGCTATGGACACATGTAATTTAACAGTTAACATATTAAGAGTGATACGATTATATTTTGATTTTTACAAAACATCGTGTGATTTCATTCACTATGAAGATGGAAATCCTTCATTGAGCCAACATAAAACAAGCTCATGGTAGGGTGACGTGTGCGATTCTATCATAAACAAACTTGTGACAATGATGGTGCGTTCTATAGAGAATCAAATTGCTTCCAGGTTATGAATTGACGATTGCTGATGAATTTTTGAAAATGATTAACACTCTCGTTGAGGTGCGTCACAAAACCACTTTAGAGTAAAACATCGATTGATTTTCAAATCATTTTTTTTATTTCAATCGGTTGAGATAGTAAATCGCTAGTTCACTCTTATCGTGATGTCTCGTTTGAGACGTTTTCGATAATGAGAACATGCGAGTTTAATGAATCTCTATACTTATGTGTTAGAAAGATTCGATACTTCAGTTGGAAATCCAGTCAAGGAGATTCTTCTTAAATTGAATATACCTGATCATAAGTCGATCCTCATGGATTCGAGGGTTACTCCAACCAACCATGAGCGAATGACAAGCCATTATTCGTCCCCCAGCTTTTATTGCTAAACTGTATTAATGCAGGATATTTAAGATGGAGGTGAAGGACCTGATTCCAGCTGACTCACAAGATTCTATACGCCACATGACTCTATACCCAACCAACAAATAACTAAAGACTTAATGAAAGCTTCAAGCACATGTCAGACTATTTGCTACTCTGATACCGTACTTCCTTCTTGAAGCGACGAAGTGTTAAAGTTAAGAAAATTCGAAGAAAGTATGCATTATTTAAAGCTTTCAGATTATCAATCAAGTAAGGTTTGAGCATGTCGGTCTAGATGTCATAAGTTCACGAGATGAAAAGTTTACAAGATGGCGAATGAAGATTATGTTTGGTTGTTGATCTCAAGGTGTTCAAGATCACATCTCACATTCAGTCATGATAAGGAACAAGCTCAAATCCTAAAGTTCTATGATCACTACATCAAATATAAGTTAATGATTGAAGTTTAAAGGACTACAGCTCAAGACAAGTGAAAGCCAAATATGCAGTGTATCTTTTGTAAATTGGAGGGACTACCTTAGGGGGAGATTGTTAGAATACGAAAAGTTTAGTCACTTCCATTATAGGTTGTCTATTGCTCGTAGTAACTTTGTAAAGTTAGTTAGTGAGCTAACTGGGCAAAAGCCATTGGACAGGCCCACTAATGTCCCATGGCTGGCTTGGTAAGACATTTATAACCTCTCCAAACCAAGGAGAGGTATTGGTTGGTTCTATTTCTCATATTACACTAAGAATATTATCCTTTTCTTTATCTCTCCAAGTTTTCATCCAACCATTCTTTCCCTTTCTAAAACCAAAGTGGAATACTATCATACATGTGTTAAGATATCTATATATAAACCAATAGGAGGTTTAGCCAAGCATGTTAATAGATTAAGAAGAACATGATGAATCAAACAACATAATATACTTATTGAATGTTAAATAAACCTTAATGGATTAAAACATGAGTTGGAGGAAGTACAATAGGGTTTTTTATGCCTGTAAAATCATCCCTAAAGCTGCTAATGAACTGGTTCGTACCCTCTTTTTATTCTAAGTTTACACACTCAAAAACCTAAATTCGAGTTTGTTATATATAGGAAAAGCGCTATGTCGGCATAGCGTTTCATTCATGAGCCATTATGAATAGAAGATATATCTAGATAATGGGTTGGGTCGTGATCTCTGACGCCGTCATGGAATATGTGACACCGTCGTGGGATGAGTCGTGACGGCGTCACATAGAAACTATGATGCGTCTCAGGCTACTGAGAACATAATCGTGGAAATGTTGGTTGTAGGTCCGTCGACTTGTCCGTTTTTCTCCAAATGAGCCTAAGTAATGTGTAATTCTTCCAAATGCCTCCAAATGAGAAATACTAAAAAGAATGATTAAAGTACTATTTTTTTGGGATTAATGCACGATTTAGGGGGTTAAACGACCCCGAAAAAGTGTATAAAATGACACCTCGTCACAAAGATAACGTTACCTCCGTTATGCTTGGTATGTAGAAAATAGACTTCGGTTCCCCGTCATGTGTTTTGAGCATCCGCTATCTTTAATCCATTCGTCGGGCTCCAAATTAATTCCTAAGCATATCTCGTTAGACGCTTGAGCTACAAGACAAGTTTCGTTTTTATTCTTTTCTTCCTCATCTTCGCCGCTATCACTCCACGCTCCTCCAATGAAAGCTCTTTGATTATTGTTTCTTGACGACTTTGGACATTCTTCGATGAGATGATTTGAATCTCCACATCTAAAGCATTTTCTTTCACTTTTACCATTTTTGTCGTCTCTACTTCTTTGCAATGACTTTCTTTCATCTCGTGGTTGTCTTACAAATCTTTCTTGTCTTTTAAAGAATTTCTTAAATTCTCTTACGGCCATGGCATATTCTTCTTCTTCACTATCGAAAGTCGAGCTATCTTCATCACTAGATTCCTTTTTAGCCTTTAACGCAAGAGATCTACTTTGTTCTCTTTTGTCTTTGACCATTTCGGAGTCTTTCTTAATTATTACTTCATAAACTTTCAAGTTTCCAATAAGTTCGTCAAGTGATAACGATGTCAAATCTTTCGACTCTTCAATAGCCGTAACCTTTGCGCGCCATTTAGGATGGAGTGCCCTAAGAAATTTTCTAACATAGTTCTTACTAGAAAAACCTTCATCAAGTGCTTTTAGACTAGTAATAATAGTATTAAATCTAGCAAAAGCATTATCTATCGATTCTTCTTTCGGAATCATAAATTGTTCATATTGTTGAACAAGAAGATCTATTTTGTTATCTTTGACTTGACTATCACCTTGGTGTGTGATTAATAAAGTATTCCAAATTTCTTTTGCGGTTTTACACATAATTTTTTTTCATATTCTTTACGTGGCAAAGCATTATAAATTACCATTTTAGCTTCATTATTTTTAGCAAGTCTCTTTTTAAGATCATTGCTTTGTTTTTCAAATGGTACAATTTCATCCTTTTTAGTTACGGGATTATTTTGAATAGGAGAAAAATCACCATAGGTAATAATATGCCAAAGATCTAGAATCTTTGATTTCACATAAGTTTTGAATCTATTTTTCCAATAAATAAAAAATCCATCACTTTTCAAATCTGTGGTGGTCTTTGCATAAAATGCCCTTTCTAAAAATTTTCCGTTCCATAGATCGATTCAAGTTTTAAAATACAGTTTATTTAAAAAGTCTTATTTGACGTGGCTTTTGACCAATTATGGAAAACTAGAAGGGGGGTTGAATGGTTTACAACTTTTTGATTTAATGTATAGTTTGTTTATAAAAACTTAGATTAGACTTTTATTTGAATTCAATATAGTGAAAATTATGAACAATTTAACTAAATAAACAAGATATGATATTAAAATATGCAAGATAAGAGATAAGAGTGGAAAGATCAGTAACCACAAATCATAAGGATTTCATAGTGGGTTCGGTAAACGAAACCTCTTACGCCATACTCCATCTCGAGCACCAAACTCGAGAGTTCTCTTCACTATGTCAACAAACTCCCTTTAGGCGGAGAAAATCATACACAACTAAGCTTACACCGATTTCTGACACTAATCTAAATGTCGAGTTCTAATCCTAGCTAGAACCAATCTAACACAACTTTTGTATTTTGAGGACTAAAATACTAACCGCACTACTTCACAACAATTCACTACTTCACTTCACTACACACCTTCTCTTTACTTCACTACTTCACTTCACCTCACAACTTCTCTTCACTTCACTACTTTACTTTTATTGCAACTTTTACTACACTTCACAAATTCACTTCATTCAAACTTCATACACTTCACAACTTCATACACTTCACCTAGTCACTAACAAGATCACCCCGGATCTTTCTAAACTCTTAACGATCACCATGATCTAACTAAATACCTTCCTATGATACACAACAATTAACTACTTTACACACACTTCAAATATACACAAATGATTTAAAGAGAGATGATACAAGTGTACTTTGTTTACTAGAACACACTAAACATTTTAAACTTCTTCACTTTGATGGTATGCGAAGTATTCTTCTCTTTCACTTGATGATCTAAGCTTGGATCACTTTAAAACAAAGCTTATGATTTAGTTATCAAAGGAATGAAAGAAAAGTATAAACTGATTTAGAACAAAAAGAATATGTGTGCAAGAGGTTAGAAAATCAGTGGGGAACAGTCCAGTATTTATAGGCAAAGCTGAGGAGCTTTTTGTCTTGCCGCCCCCCTTAGCTCCATGGTCGGCCCCCTTATCGGGGCCGCCCTTATATTTAAGAGGGTCGCCCAGGCCAAGACGCTCCATTTTTTTTCTTTTCCAGATGAGGTGTTTTCTGAAACATTTCTAGCCGTTTTAGGTAGAAAATTTGAATTCAAAATATTTATTTTGAATAAAACATTTCTTTTAAATGTAAAAATTATTTTGTAAAAGTTATAAAAATGTTTGTAACATTTTATAAAAAATGTGAGGTTGAATAAAAATTCCTTTGATCATAAAATGCATTAAGCATTTATTTATTCATACCTTTAAGTGATTAAAATTTTGAAATAAAAATTTACTACTTATTACTTGTTTACGTTTAATTTTACATTGAGCGTTTTTACATTTTGTGATTATCAAAACGTAGAGAGATCGAAAAATATTAATAATGTTTTTAGCCATTATTTATATCAACAAATGTTGTCATATATTTTATTAATAAAATACATACGTAGTCCGGTTTGTTAGATTGGATTAGGCCCACGTCTGTTGGGTGTAAGGTATCTAGGGTTTCACCATTATATATAATGGTCAATAATAAAGTTATATTGGGGTTTCATTGTCTAACATGGTATCGAAGCGGGTTTGATCCTCAGACTGAGGTGGCTATGTTGAGCCGCCTCCCTTACGCCACCCCGTCAAACCCTAACCTACTTCATATTATCAAATATCGATCCCTAGAAAGGAAAAAAACACGATAAAAACCTAATTCTTTTGTTTGTCCTACCGATGCTTTCTAGTGGGCAGGAATTTTCTTGGTGCTGGAGATAGGAAGGCATGATGATACCTTGACTATACAATATCTTGTAGGTGATCTTGCTGGAAACATTACGTTCTTACAAGAATGTTTTAACGTACTTAGCCATCTAGAAGGGAGCTTAAAGTTGTCAATGATCGGGCCTTTATAAGGGATATGTTTTCGTTGAATTGATTGGGTTTTTTTATGATTTATTATAAAAAAAATTATTTTTGTTAGGTGATTTGTGCTAAGGTTACAAATCCACACAATCGTGATTTGTGTTGGTGATTTGTGCTAAGGTCACAAATCCACACAACCGTGATTTGTTTTGGTGATTTGTGCTAAGGTCACAAATCCACACAATCGTGATTTGTGTTGGTGATTTATGTTAAGGTCACAAATCCACACAATCTTATATTATTGTTCGTGCTTCGGTCACGAGCCGGTTCATTTTTTAATTACGTTAATGTTTTGTTTTTGTTTTTTTATTTTCTCTTTTTCTAGTTTACTACTCCAGTCTGAGCTTTCATGATTACACTGCTCGGACTGCGAGGGAGTATTAGATGGATTAGGCCCAAGCCCAGTTTGTGGGTTTAGGGTATCTAGGGTTTTACCATTATAAATAATGGTCAATAATAAAGTTATACCTACGAGTTTCATTGTCTAACACGGTTGTCCAAGACTATATGTGTAGAATATCTTAACACAAGCATGGAATGATTCACTTAGAGTTTTTGAGAGAGGAAGAGATGGTTTGATGAACACTTAGAGAGAGAAAGGAAAAAAGGATAATATTAGCTTAGTGAAAATGTGAAAAATGAACAACCAACACCTCTCCATGTGGAGAGGGTTTATATATGCCTAGCATAACCGGCCATGGGCTTGTGTTATGGGCTTACTATGTATCTTTGGTCCGGTTAGCTTACTAACATAACATTACTAATTACTACGAGCTATGATTACTTATATTGGAAGTGGCCGATACTTTTCCATATTTCTAACAATCTCCCCCTTAGGGAGGTCCACTCCCTAATTACAAGAAATTTGAAATTAGCATAAATTCTTTTACTGCGGTTCTTGAACTCCGTTAGTCTATTAACTTCAAATCATTAACTTGTGATTTATTAGTGATCATTGACTTTTGATGTGAGCTTTTCCTGTTTATTTGACTTGAACGTGACAATGTGATCTTAAACACCTTATGTTTGCATAAAACCAGCCAATCTTGTTTCACCATACTGTAAAACTTTGCCATCTCGTGATACTTGTGATTCTAGACCGACATGATCATACCTTTCTTGATTTTTTGATAATCTGAAAAGCTTTAAATAGTGAATCTTTTCTTGAATTTCTTTAACTTTAACACTTTGTCGCTTCAAGAAGGATGTATGGTATCAGAGTAGCGGAAGTCTTGAAACATGTACTTGAGCTTTCATGATGTCTTTATATTTGTCGGTTGGGTATGAGCATGTGGCTATGAATCTTGTGAGTCAGCTGGAATCAGGTACCTCCATCACCATCTTTAAATATTCCTAAAATAAAACAGTTAGCAATAAAGCAGGGGGACGAATATGGCTTTGTCATTTGCCCGTGTTTGGTTGGTGAGTAAACCTCGAATCGGAGGATTGACCTGTGATAAGATAGATTCAATTTAAGAAGAATCTTCTTGACAGGATTTCCAGCTGTAGTATTGAATCTTTCTAACACATATGTATTAGATTTATCGTACTCAGTATTTTCTCTTATCGACAACGTCTCAAAGCAGACAGCACGATATGAGTGAACCAGCGAGTTACTATCTCACCGATTGAAATAAAAAATTGATTTGAAAATCAATCGACGTGTCACTTGCTAAAGTGTTTTTGTGACACATCGAGAGTGTTAATCATTTCAAAAATTCATCAGCAATCGTCAATTCATAACCTGGAACAAGTTTGATTCTTATAGAATCGCACCATCGTTTCTTTCTAGTTGTCACAAGTTTGATTCATTGGAGTGCATTGAGTCTATTTTATATGAACACATGACAATACAATTAAGATTCAGTTCAGTTTAATCACATTTTCTCCTCTTATCTAAAATGTTAATCCCTTGATATTTTGGATATCAATTGATTAAACTTTTAGGGAAAAAAATGTTACATAATCACTATAAGGAACATTTTAATGCCCCCCCTCAAGTTTTGAGGGAATATAAGACTGTGCTGAGTATAATACTTTGAAATTTTTTGAATTTATTAAGAAATTCTTAAAAAATTTTATACTCGAGCACACCTTATTGTTACCATAAGTCTACACTACTTATTTACAAATTCACAAGTTTGTGATATACGAAATAACCTTTGAGATATGAACATAATGTGACGAAGTCATATTGTTCTTTGTAGCAATCCGAGGTTATTTTCATAGAGTCTACCACCAACAAATTTCTCCATGCTCCTCATCCTCCTCCTTTCTTTTAGCAGCTTATTGATGTCCTTGATCATTAAATGAGCTCTTTTCTTTTCTAGTGTGCTCCATCTTCTCTTAGGCAAGTACGTCATGTTGATATTCTTGGTAATGTCTTTGAGCGAAGAAAGTCTAGTTAACGTGCTGTCACTGAACTTGTTCAGTTCGTAGGAACGCATCAGCCTGTTCCTCCCGATGTCGTCGACATAGATGAATCCTTGAGGGTCTTTGTATGGAGTGTACGCGTGCCTTTTTCTAAGATCAGGTCTTGTAGTATCAGGCTTGGTGATGTTGATCTTCTTTTGATAACTTTCAACTCCAAGTTGAAGATCTTCGACTCACTTTTGAATAACCAGACTTCTAGTGAACATCCTTAGTGCTATTGCGAAGTCAGCAACGTCATCCCCTGATAGATTTATGAGCCGATTCTAAACCATAAGAATTAACATATCCTTGATATCATTGATCTGAAGTCATGGAAAGTCACCTTCCTTGAATCTGTATAGTTTGTTATCAGCTCGTCTCACTACAATCTCTTATAAGTACCCGTATCCATGTTTCCTCATTACCGAGACATGAGTGACTGCCAGAATACGCTTTGTCAAATACACATCTCCTCTTGATTGCATGCCTTATGCAAAAGCATAGAAGGACTTACATTGTTCTCTCCAATGTGAAATACCCCATAACACATACTTATCATAAGCAACCTTAACAAGACTCCATATGTTTGGAACCATGTCTTCAATGCCTGGTAGATCATATTTTGTGGCCTTTGTCTTTGTAGTAGACGTCGTGTATGTCATAGTCGAGATTCCTCCTTGAAGATACTTGAGATCATTGTTGATGAAGAATTCGAATGGTACTCTTTGACGTTTTCCACGCGTGATCAAAGGAAGGGGTTTGGAGAGATCAAATGGGTAGTCACCGCCTTCAGGATTTTCCCAATCAAGCTTTTCTGAGAGTGCCTTGTAACATTCTTCAAAGTCATATTCTAATTCAGCATAATTAGAGCGTGTGCCTTTGAGTAGTCTGAATGCCGGTCCTAGCAGGATTTCTTGAGTTAAATTCTTAATTTTTAGGCCATTCAAGACGTATGAAGAGAAGTCTATTAGAGTGCTCATCAATTCATCAAAGTCCTTCAATGTTTTGCCAGTCAGATTGGAAGCTTCTAGATTCATCAACCACATTTGAGTTGGACCTTCCTTAATCATCTTGATAACATTCCAGTCTGGGTCAGTGGGTTCTTAAGTTGGTGTAGGTTTCTTGAACCAATCACTTCTAGAGGCAGTCTCTTTCCTTAGTTCGTCTTCATTATCACCTAGGTTCCCTTCTTGATCATGTGGCATGTCAGAATCTTTAACCTTGAATACTGGTTCCTCTGATTGAACAGACTTTCCAGAAGATCTTGGTTTAGACTGGGTGCCTTTAGAAGAGCCAGATGTAGAATCTTTCTTTTTGGGATCAGTGGTTGGTTCTGAATCTTTGCTTGTCTTTCTCCTCTTTAACCCTCGGTCTGATCCAGCGGAAGGGTCTTCATCTTTGTCCTTGTCTTTTCGGCCACGCTTCAATGTATACACATCATAAGAATAGAAGAAATCTTGGTCGAGAGCGTAAGATTTTTTCAAACCATCATAGCATTCTCGGTGTTTGGGAGCCATCAGATATGATTTACTTTTCTCCATTTTGTCGAGAAGAATCTTCTTTAACTCAAATTGAGTGAGTGTAGAAGCAGCCTCATAAGTAGATTATGGTTGAGAAGACGCCTTTGCTAGAGTAACTTCATCACGTGTTTCGTGAAACAACTTTTCGATCACAAGTGGAGCGAAGTTAGACACTTCCTGGGGCAGAATCTGAGGCAGCTGATCTTTTACTTATTCTTTGATTCTTGCCGTGAAGGACTCTGAAAATAAGTTCATGAATTCTTCTCTTGTTTCTCCTAACATTGTGTCTAGATGTTCATCAACTAATGATGTCACTTAAGTGTGTAGAGGGTCTTTCTTAAGTTCAGCAACTTCTTTTTCCAATGCTGAGATTTTGTCGTTGAATCGAAAGACTGATGAGAAATCAGGAAGATTTGATAGAGAATTTGTGGTTTCAATTGTCGGTGGAGGAGTGGGTGTTGCCTGTATTGGTATAGGAGTGAAGATGTGTGATGATTGAGGAATGTTTGTAAATATCGGTGATGATTCATGGATAACAAAAACTGGTATTGAAAGAAGAGTGGGTGCCTGAGTTCTTGGGACTTCATGGTGAACAGGAACATCCAGAGGAGAAACTATTTCTGCATCAGTATGAGGAATATCTGAAAAATTTAGGAATTTTGATGCCAGGTCAGATGAACAAGAAGAACTAGTAACAGGAACTTCAGTCTTCTTCGTAACAGTAGTAATTGTCACATGAGCATCATCAACAACTTGTTCTTGAGTAGTCGCTAAATTTTCATTCCCTTATTGAGCTTCAGTCATTTCTGCATTAGTACCCTTACCTTGAACAATTTCTGAAGCAGTCTCAGTGGGTTCTTCTAATCTTGCATCTGCATCATCATCAAATTGGTCGGTAGTATCATCCATTCATTGTTCTTCATCACTTTTCATCTCATCATCTTTAGATTCATTATCTTGATCAACCTCCTCTTCATCTTGATTATCATCTTCAGATTCTCCATCTTGCTCCAAATCCAATTCTTGCTCATCCCTATCATTCTCTTGCTTACTGCTTTCATCACTTAATTCTTGTTCGTTGTTGCTGTCGTCTTCGTCATTTCCCCAAGACTCAGATTCACTCTCAAAAGAGTCATCATTGGTCACATCGGGAACCCCTGGTTTCTCACCAGTTCCTTCACTTGTGACGGTGGGTGTAATCTTTGCAACTCTTGGTGGATCTTTAGCAACGGTACCCGAACCACTATGATATGTCTTGTGAAGTCTCTTAAGCTCTTCTTATGAACTTCTTTCATCTGAGCTTCCTCTGTCAAAGCTACATCAGATAGTAACTCTATTCCTTTTCCATGAGCTACATCAACCTTTTCCTTTTCCTTTCTTTTAGACTTAGTTTCTACAGTGGGTTCTCTGATGACGATACCTGTTGCTGGTGTATTTGAAGGTTTCTTACCAGCTCTCTTAACTCTTTTGCCCTTCTGGATAGGTTCTTCATCTGCTTGGACAGGAACACTATCTTTCTTAGTTGGAGACACTTTCTTGAATTTCCTTGCGACCTTGGGAGGCACTGCACATGTAGCATAGCTAAGATAAGTCTTGTACGCTTTGCTTTCCTTCATATCTGGTCTTGTCAAACATTCAGGTAAAATAGCTCCATATTTCTAAGATGCTTCTCTTCTTGAAACAAATCTTAAGGTGTTAATCAAGTAGTCATCTTTGGATGTGTGCATCCCAATTCTGTTTCTCCAGTAGAGTGACTTTTCTTGAATCAGGAAGTGGTGAATGATGACTTTGGTAAAACGAGGGTAGTACATCTTTTCTTGCTTTTTGTAGACTTTGTTATCAATCTGATAGGTGAAGTCTTCCCAGAGTAGTTCCACGTAGTCTACATTCTTTTGATGGTACATGCCCTAAAGGATTTGTGCTCGGGAAAGACGAAGTTTGTCAAGACTAGTAGTCTTTCCAGATAGGCTTCTGTTGATAAGAGTAGCAAAAGTTCTCCACGGTTGATGCATCTGATCGACAACAACATCATTGAGATAATTGATAACCCCAGTATGACCGAGATCTCTTAAGAAAGATATAGTGTCTTCTTCAGAAGGAAGAGCATCAAAGTCACAACCAGGTACTCTTGGGAAAATCTGAAAGATATCTCTGAAGACTTCCAAAGTAAGCTTGAATTGTTTCTTCTTATCAATCTTGAATCTGTATAAGTCGTCATGTTTTTATTTGCAATTCCAGAATTGATGCATATACACTTCAGGAACATCAGCAGTGATGAGAAATGCAGGATAGCAAGGAGTAAGTGCAAGTGCATCCAGAACAACTTGAAATGTTTCCTGTTTTGGTTTCAATAGACGAGGGATTCTTCCATTGCATTTTCTAATGTCTAGCCGATTCTCTTTGGGAACAAGTTTAAGGTCAAGCTTGGTTTGTTGATCAGTGATGGAAGTCATGATTCTGCTAAGTGTTGTCACATACAGTTCATACACAAGCAAAAATATTGTTGGGAAATATATTGTAAAAGACTTAATACTAGTAGTATAACAGTTAAGTCTGGTAGTATTAGTTAGTTCTGGCAGTACTAAGTTAAGTCTGGCAGTACTAAGTTAAGTCTGGCAGTACTATAGTTAGTACTGGTAGAGTGGCAGTACTATAGTTAGTACTGGTCGTATGACTTTGTTAATTCCCTCAAGTAATTATCCAAACTTTTCTGGTCAGGGGTATGACACCCATACATCAGGCATTTCAAACTCCATAAAGCTCTTCTTACATTGCTTTCTATCCAGCAGGAATTGAGTCAAGCATCTTTATACGTCTTGGTCAACAGCATTGAGGACAGCATCGTAGTAACAAAAAAGAGCTTGCTTTATTTAATTGTACCTTATGGGAAACTGGTTCTATGCAAGTTTCACCGATTAAGTTTTCAATGGTATGATCCTTAGTCCATTGTCTATATGTTCAGAATAATTCCTGATCCAGGATGCGAACATTCGTAAAGAATAGGAATCCGTTTGTGAAAGATTGATCAAAAGGAACTTCTGAAATTGGGAGTATCAAAGTACGGATCATACCTAATGTGCAAATCCCAATATCAATGGTTAGTCTCTTCAACATTGGTTAGGAATGACCGGGATGTTATTCAAGGGTGTTGTTTTTGAGAGTTATAGGTGGATGGTGCAATCTTGGTCAACATTTGTTGAGGAAGGTGAACCGGTTGATACAGCGGGAACTAGAGCAACTACTTCAGCAATTAGAGCAATGACTTCAGGGGTTGGGTTATCAATACAAGGTGGAGGAGTGAGTAATTCATCAAACATTGGTTGAAACAATATATCCCAATCACTTCTTGAAGGTGGTACAAACGGTGTTAAAGGAGGAGGGTTTAGCACGAGTCCTGAACTGATTGTTGCAGGAGTCATTTCATGAAGTGCGGCTCCTGAACTGCTGTGTTCAGAAGCCATTGGAGTCAGATCATTAAAATCTACATGAATTGTCTCAATGATTCATCTGGTACATCGGTTGAAAATTCAAAATGATTTCTTTGTAGGTGCATAGCCAATGAAAATAACCAATGTCAGCTTTCGGTCGTAACTTGCCCAAATTGTCACTACATATTGTATCGATAGCAGAGTGCACCAAATACATGGAAAAATGATAAGTCGGGAGGTTTGTCAGGTAAAAGCTCATATGGTGTTTTTCCATGACGAAGACGTACAATGGAACGATTTTAGGTGTAACATGTGGTAGCAACTGCTTCTACCCATAAGAATAACGGAGCTTTTGCATAAATCAACATTGTGCGGGCAGCTTCAATTAGCGTACAATTACTTCTTTCAACACACCATGTTTTGCTGTAGGAGAGCGAAGCAACAGATGTTTCATGATAGATACCAACTTTCTCATAATAATTCATACAAAGGTTTGATTAACAATTCAGTTTCCATTATAGTTCTAATCGTCGAGACCAGGTACTTTAAGCCGCACTTACAAAAAAATAGCAAATGATCATCCTTGAGAAACTTGAATTATGAAATTTGGGAGCTTCAACTTTTGATTTAAGTAAACATTAACCCATATAAAATCAAGAGATATCATCGACCATGACGGAGGATGTACTTCTTTCCATTAATCATTGCGACAAACATTCGCATTAGTCTAACAAAGATCCATGTATAAAAGATAGAGTTTTTTCTTGGTTTGGTGTCTCAGATTTAGGGTTTGTGTGTTACTTTTTTGAGCTCATAGTACACGCAGAACACTAAGATGGTTTTTTTTTTTTTTCCCCTTTATTTTTAAATTTAAGCTAGGGAAACTGCGAACAAGACCGTGTCTAGCTAAAAGGTTGATTCACCAATGTTCATTAAATACAGACGTTGGTGCCACAGCCGATACTTAGTATTTGAGGCCTTTGACAAGAGACATATAGGAGAGGACGTCATCATATCTCCAAGAGACAGTGTATACAGATTGTTGCCTCGAGATCCAGTCAATAGATCAACACCTTCCAAATTACGAATGAAGCAGGTGTGTTGACGAAAAGCAACTTTAAGGTTCGAGTCACAAAATTACCCAACAGAGAATAAGTTGTGTCCAAGTCCTTCCATATAGTAAACCTTTGAGATCGTAACATTCCCAATCTGATAATCACCATATCCAAATATCTTTACCACGTGATCATTTCTGAATTTGACTGTACCCAAAAACTTATTGACGAAGTTGGTGAGCTGAGAGCGATCTCCGGTCATATGCTTGGAGCAGCCGGAGTCCAAATACCAGAGAACAATTTGGACAACCTGCATTCAGCAAGAGAGGAAGATGGAACATCGGAAACTATGGATCCCCAAGATTGACTGGGTTCCTTTTTGTTAGCAGATACAGATTTAAGAACCTTAGATTTGCTAATAGGAACATTAGTTTTAGATTTCCTAGGTTTCCTTGAGTAAACAATGTTACAACAGCTTAAATGATTCATTTTCTAAGCATTGTTCCTAAGGTTACTTCAGTATTGTGGTAGTATTAGTTAAAGGGCACGCATTTCTATCTATAGTGAATGTACGACCATGTATGTCTCTAGTGTATCCAATATTATGAAAACCACCTTTCCTATTGGTTTTCCAATCTTTTCACTTTGAACTTTGTTAACAGATTTAGAGATTTATTTACAGAGATTCACATAATTGATAAAATCAAGAACACACAAACATGAGTTATCAGAAGCATGCAACCATTAAGACTTAACACATTTAAGTTCCAAAAAAATTCGCATTAAACTTGTGAATGCTGCACTGAAGCAGTTCCTTTAGGTTTAGAACAACACAATCTTATTTTTCAACTAGACTTAACTTTCTAGGGTGGTGCTTCTACTTTATTTTTTCTGAGACTACTTGGTGTTTGAGCCAATCTTTATCTTTCTTTTGAATTGCCTGAAGGTGTGATCCCCTAGCACTCAGAAAGACGGTTTTACTCCTGTAGAAGACAACACTAGGTTGTTATAGAAACTAGATTTGGATGAGAGGTTTTTGTGATATGTGTTTTCCTTGAGGATTTTACAGGCTTAGTGAATATAAAGCTTTTGTCCCTTGTTTTTGGGGTTACAGCCACTATTTTTTCCATCAGCATTTTTGATACTAGGGCACGTTTTACTGATGTTTGTAACATCTCCTGAACTATTTAGCATACCTACAAGCAAATCTAAGGATGGGATCTAGTTGGAAATTTGATTTAACATGAGTTCAACTATGATCCTTAATAACGGTAGCTTATTCCTGAGATGCTTATTATTGGCAGGAAGTAGTTTGTCTGTTTATTCAATAATTTAGGGGTTATTGGTTCCACATCAATCTTAAGCATTTCTGGATCACTAGGGTGTTTTGTAACGTCATTATCAACTAGAGCTTTTCCTTTAAGTTTGCTTAAATAATTCTTGAGAGATATAATCACCAAAACTTTTTCCTAAATGCTAGCATTTAAATCAGAAATTTCTATAGACTTTAGATTGACTTGATTAATTAAATCATCACATTGTTTCTTTTGATCAAATACGAGCTGGTTTAATTAGTCATAAGGTTGACTATAAGGTACTGTTGTCAAAGCTCATTCTCAGCAATAAGCTTTGTCACCCTATGATCCAATTCAATAGTTGTAGTTTCAATCTCTTCTAAGTCTTTTTTAATCTTATCATCATTCTGTTTTCCACTTAGAGATTTAATTCTCTCTTTCAACTTCTTTATGACCATGTCCTTTTCTTGGGACTGAGCTTTCAATTCATTTAATTCAAACAATCGATCAAAACTTGGAGCACTTTCATATGAAACATAATTGTCCCTTTGAAAAATTTCTTGATTATGTTGAAGATCAACTTCTAAGGAGATGCAATGTTTTTCAAGAGTGGTAAAACTTTTGAGCAGTTTATCGTAAAATAAGCTTTTGTATGTTCAAACCCCCACGGGCCCTCAGTGATAGCTGTAGGTATGGTTCTTTATTTGACAACCACGTCAAAACCAGCAAGATAGTGTTTAAGTTTCTTTAAACTCGTATTCACCATGCTAACTTTAGGAAGTTCTTTTGGCACCTCAACTATGGTGGGTCTTCTAGAAAGAGTGGGTTCAGTAGAAATCATAGAATTCTAAAACCAAAAGTCTTGTTTAGCAGATAATTCAGTTTGTGGAACAAATTGTTTTACAAAATATTAAGAAAGTTGGTTAAGACGAGCATAATCGACTGGTGTAGTATTAACTTTCTTTTCTAACATTATAGGATCCTTTTGTTTTAAAAGTATTTTTGAACGAATCTCTTCAGCAAGCATTAAGGTCTCTTCAGAGTCAGGAATCACAATGGGATTAGTTTTCTCAATATTATCACCAACATAAAGCTTTGGTTCCAATTGCTGAGCTTTCTTCCGATAGAAAGGATTTTGAAAATCTAGAGCTTGTTTAGTGGTATGATCATAGAAAAACTAGGGTGTTTTGAATCTGAAATGTTATCTTTACTCTTAAAATCAACATTTTATCCTTCATTTAACACTTTAACTTGTTCCTTATATCTTTTAGGCTTAGTAGTTAAAGTATCATTTACACTTTTATTTTCCAGATTTATCTTGGTATAATTAGCAACTTGGGTTTTTAGTAGTTAAATCACAGATAATATCAATGCATCTTGCTGTGCAGAGGAGTTAGAATTCTAAACAGCTTCCTGTTGTGATTCAATCACATACTGAGAATAAGGAATGATATTGCTATCATTGGTTATTTTAGTTTCTGAATGGTTCACAACATTCGACTATTCAGAAGATGGTATCACCTGCACAACTTGATTAATCATATTATTATTTACATTATCATGATTGTGTACCTCAGCAAGAGCATATGAACCATAATGAGATAAATTCTCCATGAGAGCAACTTTGGTGGTGTTGAGTTCATCAAAATCAGAGTCATATGCATCCAAATCATCAGCTTGATAAGTAGCATTGTGAGTAATGACAATCTATGTGGCTTGACCTTCTGGAATTCCTGGATCTGCCAAAAATGCTAGTTCATCCTCATGTAGAATTTGACCATTTGCTTGAGCTTGTACCAATATCAACCTTATCTTTAAACCATGAAATCATCCCGTTTCCTCCTTAGGTTTAGTCATTGTTTGGACATATGTCCTCCCCTTTGCATTGTAACAGTAACAATCCTTTGTTTCCTGAGTTACTCCTACTTGCTTCCTTGGAATGAAGTTCTTGTATTACCCGCAACATAAGAAATTTGTCTCCTCTGAACTGGTTGTATGGTTACTCTTCCATCATTAATGGTGGCTTGTTGTCTTAGGTTTGACAAGTTCCTCAGCTGGTTGTTAGTAGTAGGATAGCGGGAAGTAACTACAGCAGACAAGAATGACATCACATGGTTGATAGCATCAATTAGATCATCACCGTGCTTGAAAACTGGAATAGTTAGACCTGAGTCTAATTGGGAAAATTCAGATTGTTGGTTGACTATGGGAGAGTATTCAATTTGAGGGATGGATGATGATGGAGAATAAACGTTGTAGTGAACTGAGGTTTGATAATTGTTGGGAGGATAAGTGATTAAATGAGGTGTCTATGATTTATTGACTGAATATTGTTGAGATTCAAAAGGTGATCCATACTATGAAGATTAATAAGGTGAAACAATTTGTTGATGTTGAGAGTTTTGGTAAGAGTGCTGATGAGATTGATAAGGAGACTGTGTCATTTGGTGAGATGCAACTAAAGCAAGAGGATCGGAGTTGCGTTCATGCATCAATCGAACTTCATTTGCATGCCGTTCATGTTGTTCCAAGTGAGCATGAATCTGATCAACATTAGTAGTATGCAAGTCTTTGACCAACTTAACATCAGTAACGAATTTGCCTCCATGCATAGAAAGTATCAGAAAGTTGGTATTGGACTCCTTGAAATTGCTCAGTGGCATCTTTGTAAATATCATATCATTGAGTAAGATCAAAGTGAATCACAATTATACTCTCGTGTAACGACTACTCCTTTCTTGATGTACACTTACAAATTCATCGTACAACTTACACTCTCGTTCTTGCTTGTTAACGACGTTCCTTGCATGAGCAGTTTGATTTTCTCCCAAATATCCTTGGCTACACGATGTTGACTAACAAGAGCATAAATTTCAGTTGGAAGGCCTTGTAGAATGATGTTTATTGCTTTGATGTCACAATCAGCTTGAATGGTTTCTGCGGGAGTTAATTCAGTATATTCCTTTGGTCTGGTTACACCATCCACTGTAATTGTTGGCCAAACAAGTGGACCTTTTTCAACAGAAGCAAGAATCATTCTACCATGAGGTCTATTCATCATATAAAGTTCCATTCTGCTTTTCCATGAGTCATACAAGTGTTTTTCAAGCATCGGTGGTTTATTGTCACCACCCGAGAGAAGTAACTTATCAGCAAGAGTCGTCATTAATAAAGTGGTATCAAAAAGATTATTGAATGATCGATCGGTAGTAGAAAGAAATTGTGTTTAATTAAGTTTTCTTTTAAGTCTTGAGAAAATTCTTAAAACTATACGGGATTTTACAATTCTTGACAAAACCGAGAAAAACAAGTTAATGTTTCACGGGATTTTACAAGCTAAAGAAATAAACTGTATAATTTTGAAAATTGAGTTGTGGAGTTGTTCGGTATATACTACCCTGGAGTTGTTCGATAGTAGTTGTTCGATAAAAACTGCCTTGGAGTTGTTCGGTAGTAGTTGTTCGGTACTAACTAACAAGGAGTTGTTCGATAGTAGTTGTTCGGTACTAACTGTGACGAAACTCAAAATCTCAAAAACACAAAAAGACATATTTTTGATCGGTTTTTTGCAAAAAATCTTGTACAACTAGTGTTACTAACCCTATATGAGCAAGAAAAATGAAAACTTTAAGGTTTTTAAGCCGAAAATTTTAAAATCAAGATTTTGTTCTTTGTAAAGGTTTTTGAACACAAAAGTACCAAAAATGATGTTTTTCTTGATTCAAAGCTTGTACACCTATATCATCAAGATACTAGATCAAATTTACCAAAGTAAATGATCCTTTAGCGTACACTTGTGCTTCAAAAACCATGAAAAATTAAAAGAAAGGACGAGTTTTGCAAGAAAAAACACACGAACCAAAAAATATTAAACACAAAAACTAAACACACCACTCCATGGCTCTGATACCAATTGTAGAATAATAGTAATCTTTGATTTATGCAAGAACTAGAGAGAGAGTGGGTTGGATGAACTTAAAGAGAGAAAATAAATGGAATGTATATTATGTGTGTAAGAAAATGAACAACCAACCACCTCTCCAAGTCATGGAGAGGTGTATAAATACCCTTAATGTGGCCGGCCTAGGTGGGCTTTCAAAGGCTTTCCATGGGATTTTCCTAACTTAGCCTATTAAGGTTCCAAAAATAACTAAACGAGCTATCTACCGATATACATGGAAGAGACCGACACTTTTCGTGTTCCTAACACATGTATACTTCAGGGACATCAGTAGTGATGAGAAATGCAGGATAACATGGAGTGAGAGCGATAGCATCCAGAACGACTTGAAATGTAGGTTCTCTTGGTGTCAATCCGCGAGGGATTCTTCCATTTCATTTTCCGATATCAAGTCTATTTTCCTTGGGAACAAGCTCAAGATCAAGCTTGGTTTGTTGAGCAGTGATGAAAGACATGATTTTGCTAAGATTTGTCACATACAGTTCATATACAAACAAATATATATATAACATATAGACAATTTGGACCATGATGCACGATTATTGATGCAGGACAGGATTTACAACACGGGATAGGCAAACAATTACTAGGTAGCAAGTTAATACATATGCACATAATGCTAAGAACTAATACATATGCAAAAAGGAGACACACATACTCATATACCACATTAACTATAGGCCAACTATTGAAATCAAGGCAATTACTAAGATTACTAAGGAAAATTAAACCTAAGATAATCACTAAGTGACAAGATAGGGATTAATTATACTTAGATAAGGATATGCTATTGGATTACCTAGATTATGAGATTTGTTCTACAAGAAAAAAATCAAGTATAGTTTGCCTATAGAGAGTGTATAAATCGCCTGTGTTAAGTGCCTATGTATAGTTTGCCTGTGTATGGTACCTACGTATAGTTCGCCTGTTAAATATCCATGTATAGTTCGCCTTTGTAACCTTAAACGTATAGTTCTCCTGTTAATTATACAAACATATTGTTTGCCTGTATATATGGGAACGTATAGTTCGCCTAAATAAATCCTATGTATTATTTGCATGTGCAAACGCGAACATATAGTTCGCCTGCATTAATTCTATGTATTGTTCGCCTATGAAAGTACATGAATGTATAGTTTGCTTATGTAAGTTTTTACACAAACATTTTTCACATTTTTAGCCACAATATCTATCACAACTTGATCACATAGCATCTAGGAATCATTCTAATATCTTTTTAACATGAATTAACCATAAAAAATCTTGATTTATGCCAAGTTCGAGCCATATGAACACGAAAACCCACAATATTCAAGATTTATCATACAATCACGTTATATAACACTCAAATGCACTCAAACATTCATTATCATGCTTCTAAACCCAAACCCATGAACATTTTCAAGTTCTTGCCCATTTTTCACCATTTTTGACATCAAGATTCATTCAAAACATGTGATATAGTTAACCTTATCAAAAAATATTATGGGTACAATAACTAGACCCTAATAGGACCAAAACCCCTCAAATAATTTCCGATTCTATACACTTTTCAAGGTGATGCAATTTTAATTGACTTTTAGGGTTTTTCGAATGAATAGTCACGATTTGGTCAAATTATAGAAGCATTAGCATTAACGTGTGTACCTTTTAACTTAAAAATGAGGATAAAACAAATTTTTTAAAGGTCTTGAAGGTTAACAATGGAGGAATAAGGGTTTATGTGTGTGTGTGTGTTCGTGTGGTGAAAAGAAACGGGGAAAGGGGGTTTTTGTTTAAGAATCATTTTGGGTTTTTGATAGAAATGCCTCCTGGGGTTTAATAAGTCTTTAACTTTTCTATTAAACTATTCCTAAGGCAAACTAAAGTTTTCCAAATTGCAAAACTAGTCCCTAAGGTTTAGTAAACAAGAAAAGATCACACATTTTGCATTAATACCCCTATAAGATTAAACATATATCAAATAAATCCTGATTGAGTTAAACTTAATTAACTCCCCTTTGATTATTCACCCGATATCATTAAAACCTTTTCAGATTGACACATTATCAGTTGTGAAGAAGATGATTTTGACAGTTTCTCCCCCTCAAATAATGACTCGTTTTCTATTGAAAGAGTTGTAGTCGTTATTTGATGGATCAAAACTGTCTTAGAAAATGATTTTCTTATGAATCCAAAAGATGATTATGTTATATTTTTAAAAACAACACCCAAGAAAATAAGATTTCTCTTATTTTGACAAATAAGCGCACTGACACGTACACTTATGGATTATAAGAAGTACGGGTTGTGATGCAAAGTAATCACAAGCCTTTGAATGAATATGAAGTAATTCATTCCCGAGAAAAATAAATTTTCCGTTGTGAGGTCAAGTTGTCTTTTTTTGACGACATACTTGCCTTGAAGATAAAGACCATGTTGCTATCGAAAATAATAGCAAGCCTTTTGGGCATGTTTTGAAAGCTGTTAAAACTTTATGCATCGAATCATTACAGCCTCGTATCATTATTTTAAATGACATTTTTCTAAGGCCAATTGTTATCGATTTTCAGAAGACATGCCAGATAGATACTATTTTTATATTTTTTGAATTTTTTGAATTTTCTTTTGTTTTTGTAATATATTTTTATAAAGGAAAATCTTTTTGGATTTTTTATGATTTCTATTTATATATTATATATATATATATATATTTATATATACATATATTATATATATATATATTTATATATAGGGTATGATGTTACACCATCAGTCGTCCGTTTCCTCTGCAGACATTTTTAATCGTTCTAGAGATATGTTTTTTCATACCTGCGCTTATCGATCAAGAAGTTAAATCTCTTGGAGCAAGGTTTAGTAAGATGTCAGCCTTTGTTGGTATTTAGTTCGGACAAAGCTATAGTTCAACGGGATTCCTTCTCACTTGCTCCTTATGAAATGGTAGCGAATATCGATGTGATTCGCTCTTGAAAGTTGACCATTATTGCAGCATAAGCATTCGCACTCTTATTGTAGCAGTCAGAGGATTCTTATTGAATTCTGAAAATCCATAATCTGTTAGTTTGTTTGAACGCATCAAAGGATTTGTGAGCTTCCCCAGATAAGGATTATATTAGCCTCTGTACTCGATATAGCAGTAGCTTTTTTGCTTCTCTAAACGATCCAACTAACATAGTTTGTACCTAGAACTGAGCTTCTTCCCGATGTACTAACGTTCTAGTGTCCTCGACACCCGCGTGATCTGGCATCTGCATAAGCATGTGGAGTGAACATTATCAGTATTCCTTCGCGTTCCATAGACCCATGTTAATGGTTTCGTTAAGGTATCAAAAGATCCGTTTCACTGCTTGTAAGTGCTTTTCGGTTTGGTTTTAGGCTCCTGATACCGTGGCACATAAGCAGACAAGCATAGTTAGGTCAAGTCTACTGGCTGTAAGTAAGGCCGTAAATGTTATCGATTTTCAGAAGAAAAGTGTAGCATCAACTTATTTCCCCTGTAGATCTTCATCCAGTTTCTTGTTTTCAATCATGGGTGTGTCGACAGAATTAGTAAAATGCAAACCATATTTTTTAACAATTTTAGAAGCATATTTAGATTGGTTTATAAAGTTGCCTCTAGGACTTTAAGATATTTGTAATCCTTAAAAGAATGACATTTTCCCCATCATCGACATCTTAAACTTATTGGTCATCTGATTAGAAAACTCATTACACATGGCAGTATTAGTTGATGCAAATATTATATCGCCAACATAAATTTGTACCAGTAATATGCCATTTCCAGCATGTCATGTGAAGAGTATTGGATCAACTGCACCTTTGGAGAATTGCTGAGAGATAAGGAAGCTTGACAGCATATCATACCATGTACGTGGTGCTTGTTTAAGACCATAAAGAGCCTTTTTGAGCTTGTAAACATGCGATGGGTTGTCTTGATCAACAAATCCTTCTGGTTGAGAAACGTAGACCACTTCTTTGAGCTCGCCATTCAAGAAAGCCATTTTGACGTCCATTTGGTAGATTGTCATATTCTTGTGAGCGGCATTTGCTACGAAGATACGAATGGCCTCTATTCTAGCAACCGGTGCAAATGATTCCTCGAAATCGATTCCTTCTTCTTGTCTGAATCCTTGAGCAACGAGTCTTGCCTTATTCTTTAATACCCTGCCAAATTCATATGTTTTAACCTTATAAATCCATTTGAGTTTGATCAAGAAGACTTTATCTAGACACGACACCAATTCCTAAACTTCAAGTATTTCAAATTCATGAATTTCTTCTTGCATTGCATCGATCCATGACGGTTCGGTCATTGCTTGTTTGAAGTTCTTTGGTTCTACTGAAGTTAGGAAGGCATCAAAATAACACCACATGGCATCAGTTTCAAGTTGCTTCCTTGTAGATACAGAGCGAGAAGGATCACCGATCACGTTTGCTATAGGATGATCCTTAGTCCATCTACCAAGGTGTTCAAATGGAGTGTGGATTTGTCTCACATTAGATGATGATCCTTGAGAAGTTGAGTCTTCCTGAGGAGATTCATTAAGTGGATCATCATGAAATGTTGGTGTTTTTGGTGATTCTTCAAAACCTTGAGAAATGATTGGAGAATGTTCATGTTCTTGTGATGAGGGAATACTTGTTGATGGAGCATCCTGGTCAATGGAAGTTGACACAAGAGAATCAGCTAATACTTCAGCTCTTGGAGCAGCAGCTTCTTGAACTAGAGAGACAACAATTGTTGGAGGATTATAGTATTCATCGAACATTGGTTGAAACAAACGATCCCAATCATTTCTGTTTGGTGGAATACAAGGTTGTTGAGAAACAGGTTTTGAAACGAGTCATGTACTGGATGTAGCAGGAGTCATATATTGAAGCCCGGGTCCTGAACTGAATTGTTCAGAAGCCATTGTTGTTAGTTCATCGAATGTTACATGAATTGTTTCAGAAATTATCCGGGTCCTTCTGTTGTAGATTCTGAACGCTTTCTTTGCAGGCGCGTAACCAACGAAAATCCCAATGTCTGCTTTTGCATCAAATTTACCCAGATCCTCATGGTCATTGGTAGGATAACAAAGTGAACCAAAGACATGAAGGAATGATAAGTCCGGTTTCTTGTTTTGCATAAGCTCGTATGGAGTTTTGTTGTATCGGTGACGTATCAAAGAACGGTTTTGGGTGTAACAAGCTGTATTGATAGCTTCGGCCCAGAGAAATAATGGAGCTTTAGAAAATATCAGCATTGTTCGAGCGGCTTCAACAAGAGTCTGATTTCGCCTTTCGACAACACCGTTCTGCTGAGGAGTGCGAGCTACAGAAGTTTGATGTGTGATGCCAACATTTTCATACCATTCACGAAGTGTCTGATTGACAAATTCGGTTCTATTATTTGTTCGAACATTCTGGACTGTGGCATTCAAACGAAATTGTATGTTTTTAATACATTTGATGATGGCTGCAGGAGCTTCATCTTTTGTCTTCAAAAATCTGACCCAGGTAAATCTTGAGTAACCGTCGACTATCACTAATATATACCTTTTCCCGTTAATACTAGCCACACGCATCGGGCCACACAAATCCATATGCAAAAGATATAGTTTCTCTTGGTTAGTGTCTTCAGCTTTGGGTTGATGAGAGGATTTTTTTCTTTTTCCTAATGCACATGCTGAACACAAATGATCCTTGTGCAAGACCATCTTTAGCTAGCTTGTTTAAAGTACCGAAGTTGAGATGAGATAATCATCGGTGCCATAACCAGCTCTTAGACTTTGACGCTTTGGATAGAATACAAATCGGAGATGATTTAAGCATGTCATCAAGAGAAATTATGTACAAATTTGTGTCTCGGGACCCTGAAAGTAGATTAACACCTTCTAATTTTTCTAAAATGCCACTTTAAGATTCGCGTCACAAAATTGGCCAACAGAAAACAAATTATGTCCAAGCCCCTCAACGTAGTATACCCTTGAGATAACAACGTTTCTCAGCTGATAATCACCATACCCTATAATTCTTGCAATTTGGTCGTTCCCGAATCTAACAGTATCTAGAAATTTACTGACAAAGTTTATGAGCTGAGAGCGATTCCCTATCATGTGTTTTGAACATCTGGAGTCCAGATACCAGAGTACAATCTGGATAACCTATCATGACAAGAGAAGAAGACGATGGAATATCTGTTGCATTGGATCCCCAAGTTTGATTTGGTTCCGAGTGGTTAGCATTCTTAGATTCTACAATCTTAGCTATTTTACTCGAACCTATGTTTATAAAATATTTGGGTTTCCTGCTATAGACTTTAATCCTTGGTTTTTGTATTTCAGCTAAGTGGAAGTGGTTTGCTTAGAAGACACTACGTTAGTTAAGGTGATCCTAGTTAAAGGGCATGAGTTACCAACTATAATGAAGGTTTTGCCTGTTGGTTTCCACTTAAATCCTACTTCAGTGAATACATGACCCGTAGGTTTCTAATTATTTTGTTTTTTATGTTTCTTAGCAGATTTAGTACATTTATTCCCATTTTGCACAAGATCAAGAAAACATTTATCATGAACACCATCAAACATAGATTTATTGCAAGTAGCACAGAGAATTTTAGAATTCGCATTTGACAGTGAATGCTTAACATCAACATCACAAATAGGTTTAACAACACGATTTGTTTTATTAACTTTCCTAAGTTGGGCTTCTACTTTATTCTTCTTATTCCTACTTGGTGTTTGCGAGATCCTATCATTCTTTTTATTTCCTAGAGGCTTTGACCCGTAATTAGTAAAATAGTTCACTCCTGTAGAAGACAACACATGTGTGTTAGAATCTGATGTATTAGAAGACTCTACCTGTTTAATGTTGCTTGAGGAAGTGAGAGGTTCAACAAACCTAACTTTCTTGACTTTGTTCATGGGTGAGACAGCAACCTTCTTAGTCCTAGGTGCTATCGCAATAGGGCACATATCTTGCACATATACAAGCAACTCCTAAATTCTTGTAGCATACTTACAAGCAAAGTCTAACTCTCTATCTAAAGGTTGTTTCACTTTAGCTTGTTCGACTAATTCCCAAAGAGTATTAGCTAGTTCTTGAGTATGTCTAAGATAGTCTATGTGAACATCCCTATTTTGCAATAACCTAGGAGGCAATGGTAATAAATCAAGCTTGAACATGCTTGGTGCAATAGTGGTGGCAGAAGGTGTGTGTATAACATTTTCAACAATTTCTTTCCCTTTTAATTTTCGTAAATCATTTTTCAATGATGTTATCACAGAAACCTTGTCTTGAATTTGAGCTTTTAAATCCTCATTTTCCACAGATTTTAAGTTCAGTTTGTTAATTAAAGAGTCACATTGTTCTTTATGACGAACACGTGTCTGTTTGATTGAGTCAAGCTGATCTTTAAAAACTCATTTCACATGATTAATTTCATTACAAAGACATTCGTTCTCAGAAAGCAATTTTGCCTCACTATTTTCCATTTCCTTTTTTATGGGTTCCAGATCACATTCATGATTAACATTCTCTTCCTTGGTATTCTCTCTCAAAGATTTAATAGTATCCTTCAACTTACAAATGGTTTTGTCTTTATCTTGTAGCCGAGCTTTCAAATCTTTTATTTCAAAATATTCTTGAATTTTAACAGCATTTTGATTAACGCAAGATTTATCATTTTGAAAAACTTCTTGTTGTAATTGCATTGATGCTTCAAGAGAAATACAATGTTTTTCAAGTTGTGAGTAATTTTTCAAAAAATCATTATATGATTGTTTTGATTTGGAAAGCTCAACATCAAGATTTAAACACTTTTCACACGATTCACACTTTTTCATTTACATATTCACATAATCATTATTCAAAGACATAGAATTCATCACAGTTAACAGTACATCTTGAGACATGATTTTTTGTAAGAGTCGATCATTTTCCAAAAGAATTTCCTTTTTAGCAATTTTCAAACATTGTTTATCAACTGAAGACTATTGAACAGCTACTTCCATTTGGTCAAAAACTATTTGTACTTTCGTTATTTAATTTAGAAGATCTTTATCAAACACACTAAAGATGTCTTTTAAAGATTTTAGAAATGGGTGAGGTGGAATTAGGTGTTGTCCTCTTCTTCACCACTGAGTCAAACTGGGTGAGCAAGAGCATAGGTGTTGTCTCTTCTTCCTACTGAGTCTAAATGGGGTGAGGTGGAATGTTAAGCTTTTTTTAAGGCTTGCATTCAACAAACTCACTTAGGTAGTTCACTGGGACAATTTAACTTATGACAATTGGTGAGTAAGGAGTTCAATGTTGGATTGAGTATATGAACCAAAGGCTTGTTCAGACTGAATAATTCTTGTTGTGTGTGAAAAACAATTTCCCATAATTTCAGTCAGTCTATTTATTTTCATAATCCTGATCGGTTTATAGAAATTTTCCTTTGCAATAACTTCAGGTCCTTTGATTTTCATACATTTTTGATTGACTCTCTTCTTCCAAAATCAATGTTTCTTCATCATCAATCACAGGCATAGCAACATGTGCATTAGACATAACAACACCATCATACAAGGTTGGTTTTATCCGCTGAGCTTTCTTAAGATAAAACAAATTTTGATAACCTAGAGCTTGTTTATGTGTGTTATCGTAAAACGCTTGTGGCTTAGTTAACATGTGATCCCCCCCTCTGTTGAGCGGATTGACCCACTTTACAAATAAATATTATAAGTTTACTTAATCTTTCTTTTCCAAATCAATTTCATTTTCCATATATTTATTCTCTTTTTCTTTGGATTCATTTTTGAAAACTGCAAAAGTTTGCAATACAGATTCTTTTTCTTTGATTTGTTTAGAAAGATTTTGCTCAAGTGAGTCAACTTGTTCTTGATGTGCAAGTTTCTCTCTAATTATAATCATCTTTTGGAATCAATCATTTTTACGACTGATTAAATCAATATTAAAGACGTTTGTTAAAAGTTTGATCCTTTTTTATATCCTCTCAAGTTAGGCGGTTATTCGTTTCCATTATTATATTCATTAATTAGCATTCACAATTATTTACTGATTTAATCATTTTTTCGGAATTTTGTTCAATCACAGATAAAATCATTGAATCTTGTTGTGCTGCAAGTTTAGTATCTTAATACGTTCCTGTTGTGTTTCTTGCTAAATATTGAGATATGGAGTGAATTAATATCATTAGATATTCTCATATTATAAAATCCATAATGGTGATTGTTCAAAAATCTGCAATGCTAAACACTTTGATTTATCCATATCATTCAGATAGGTTTTAGAATTAGGTAACTCTGAGATAATGTCAGACAATAATTTGAAATGTCTGGCATAAGAAATCGCCTTGTGCTGTCGAGAGATCATCATAGTCAGAATCATAAGTATCGAGATCCTCAGTCTAGAAGGCAGCGTTGTGAGGAATGATTGTCTGAGCTTGACCTGCTATAATTCCTGGATCTATAAGAAATGCGAGTTGTTCCTCATCTAATATTTGTCTAGCTTCCTGAGCTTCTGCTAACATAGCTTTCTCCTTATACCATGTTGCATTCCTTGGTCGCTTTGGCTGAGTGCATTGCCTAGCCATATGTCCTTCACCTTGGCAGTTGTAGCATTTAACAACTCTTGCTTGTCTACTTGTAGTATTTCCCCTTGAGCTAGCAGCATTGCCCTTATACGTAGTACCAGAATAATTTTGCCCTTGTCTCCCTTGAACTTGTTGCACTGTAACCTTGTCGTCTTAAATAGTGGCTTGGTTTCTTAGATTAGTGGAAGTTCTGAGTTGATTATTGGTAGAAGGGAACCTTGAAGAAGCTACAACTGTTAGAAAAGCCATTGCTTTATTAAGACAAGCAATTGGATCATCTCCAGGAGAAAACACAGGAACAACAAAACCTGAGTCTACAAACGGTGACTCAGTCATAAGTTGTGTAGGAGCTTGAGGTGATTGATAAGCAACTTGTGGAATTACTTGTGGAACAGTTGAGGTTTGATGATTCATTTGAGACTGAAATGTATGTGATGGTGGAATGGATGAATGATTGAATTGAGTTTGTGATGGATAATGAGATGAGTAATGTTGATTGGGTTGAATTGATCCATGTTGTGATGGTGAAAACTGTTGTTGAAGTTGAGGATTGTTGTAAGAAGACTGATAAGTGTTGAAGTGAGGTGGTGTCATCTGCTGATTTGCAACGAATGCAAGTGGATCTTGATTGCGTTCACGCATAATACGGACTTCATTTGCATGGAGTTCGTGTTGTTCAAGATATGCATGAAGTTGATCAAAGTTGGAGGTATGCAAATCTTTAACAAGCTTGACATCAGTCACAAACTTACTCCATTCAGGTGGAAGACTGTTTAAGAACTTAGTATTAACTTGAAATTGCTCCATTTTCATTTTGTAGATGTTCATATCGTTAATCAGCTGAGTAAATCTCAAGTAATACGTGTAAAGTGATTCCCCCTTGATGTGAGTAAACTTATCAAATGCATGATACAACTTACACTCTCTTTCCTGCTTTGTCAAAGAGGTACCTTGCATCAGTAACTGAACTCTCTCCCATAAATATTTAGCAACTCTGTGATGATTCACAAGTGAATAGATATCAGTAGGAAGGCCTTGAAGAATGATATTGGTAGCTTTCACATCACAATCAGCTTGAATTTTCTCAGCAGCAGATAATTCAACATATTTCTTTATTCTGATCACACTGTTCTCTTCAACCGTAGGCCAAATGAGAGGACCATGTTCAACTGATTCAAGTATCATTCCTCCGTGCTCTCTATTTTGCATGTATAATTCCATTCGACTTTTCCAAAATCATACAGGTCCTTGTCCAACATAGGTGGACGGTTGTCAGCACCGGAAAGTATCATATACTCAACAAGAGTATTCTTTTGTCCAAGTGAAATAATTGAATCCATTTAAATGTGATAAGATTAAGGTGATCGTACAGTGATTGGAGGTTGTTGTGTTAAATTGAGGTTTGATTAATGAAGTTGAGTCTGTCGGAATACACGGGATTTTACAATTCTTGATAAAACCGGGAAATCAAGTTTTCACGGGATTTTACAAATCAAAGAACAACCGTATAATTCACCTAATGAACGTGTATAGTTCTCCCTTGAAAAACGTATAAATCTCCCTTGCAAATATACACGTATAATTTGTCTTAACAAAAAAATCACGTATAATTTGCCTTTGTAAGGAAACATATAACTCGCCTTTACAAAACTAACGTATAAATCGCCTTTGAAAAATGAACGTATAAATCGCCTTTGACAAACGAACGTATAAGTCGTCTTTGAAAAACGTATAAATCGCCTATGTAAGGAAACGTATAATTCGCTTGTAGGGTAAAACGTATAAATCGCCTGAACAAATTAACACGTATAATTCGCCTGACCAAATAATACGTATAATTCGCCTATAGAAATAAGTATAAATCACCTGAAGAACTTCGTATAAATCGCCTGACCAAAGATACGTATAATCCGCCTATTTGTATAATTCGCCCAACAGTGTTCGAAACTCAAAAATCAAAAATCATAAAAAGACTCACTTTTTGACGTTTTTACCCCATTTTTCTTGTACTTATTACCTATCTAAGACTATTAGAACCTTAAAAACACAAACTTTAACGTTTTTGACACGAAAAATTTAAAATCAAGATTCTTGGTACAAAACCCTCTTTTTAACCAAAAAGGCAAAAAGATGATATTTTTTTATGGTTTTTGAATGATTTTCTTGTACTTCTAGTCTATACTAAGATAACCAAGAAAGAAAGTTAAAAGATTTATGGTTTTTAAACCCTCAAAAAGTGAAAACTCTTTGATGGATTTGAACCAAAACTCATGCACAAAAGGGTATAAGAAACGCACACAAAACCTTCACAAACACCCCATGGCTCTTGATACTAATTGTAGAATATCTTAACACAAGTATGGAATGATTCACTTAGAGTTTTAGAGAGAGAAAGAGATGGTTGGATGAACACTTAGAGAGAGAAAGAAAAAGGATAATATTAGCTTAGTGAAATGTGAGAAATGCACAACCAACACCCTCTCCATGTGTGGAGAGGGTTTATATATGACTTACAATGGCCGGCCATGGAACCTTAGTGGGCTTATCCATGGGCCTTTGGCTCGGTTAGCTTTCTAACCTAACCATACAACTTACTACGAGCTACGACTAACTATATTGGTAGTGACCGACACTTTTTCATATTTCTAACAAAATGCACCACCAAAACCCTAGCAATCCTTAGCAAACTCTTAAACCTTGTTGTTCTTCCTTGAGAACAGATTAGAATGAGTGTGTTGTTGTGTGTTTCGTTTGGATGAATAAGGGTTTCAATATATAGCAAAAGGTGAGGAGTCAAAAGGTGCTTTCTTCATGCTTTGCTCTTATTACACTAGAATGAAAAAGTGAAATGGGGAAGAGGAATGACTCCTTAATGGTTTTCGGCGAAAGGAATTCTGAGACTTAGATCTATGTGTTAACTTTCCAACCCCTATTATTACATTCAATGATTCAAACTTTAAGTCCTTCAAATTGCTGTTACAAGACACGTGTGTCAACAGCTCTACTTGTTGGACACTTATTTCCATAAATTTGTTTTACAATACCAAACTACCTCCATAATTCATAAATTCTAGATGAAAATAATCCTAAGAAATTCAAGTATCTTTTGGTTAAAATAAATTGACCAAAAGTGTTTAGTAAGTGATTGCAATCCTTTAGTATATATGAATATATATAATATAAATATATAATAGGATAATATCAATTAAATAGAGAGAGTAAGTATTCCAAGAGGGTTTTAAGAAGAAAAATTGCTTTTAACCAAAGCAAAATCCCAAAAAACCTTCCCGGGTCGTTTCCCGACGAGGTGCGAATTTGAAAATCGTGATTAAGCTTGTGATCGCGTATTTGAATGATCAATATATGATTTGGATTCTATTTCTATAACTAAAATGCAAAAACAAGTAAAGGCACGCTAAAAACGAAAGCAATTAAGGCTAAAACACTAAAAACGATAACGGGATTCAAATCCCGTTCTTTAAAAACCTAAAATCTATAAATTTAACCCTAAAAATGAAAATTTAATTTTTAACAGTCCTAAATGGTTAATAAAAATTTTAGAAAAAAGAATTATATTTTTTTGACTTTTATTTTATTTATTATGAATTAAAAACAGATTTATTCTAAATAAAATATTAAAAATAATAAACTAATTAAAAAAATCTGGAAAAATCACTAAAATTACTTTAAAGTGAGCTAAACCTAGGAAAAATAAATTGGGATCACCAGCTTATTTGAATAAGCTAGAATTAAGCTAAAACGGGCTTATAACTAAAAAGGCTCTAATGGTGTTAAGTAATTAATTGGGAAAAGTATGACAGGTGAAAAGTCCCAAGGGCAGTGGTTGAGGTGTGTGTGTTAAATACGTTGGGTGTGTAAAGGGGAGGTCACAGGTTCGACCCCTGTGACCTCTTTTTTTATGCAACATTTTATTTATTTTTCTTTTTTAGACTTATAAAATAAGCAAAAATCACTAACTTTAAAAAATACACTTTTTACAAAACTTGAGAATAAGCCAGCAATAAGCAAAAAGAAAAAGTGACAGAATGCTTTTTTTAAACTAAGTATTAAAAAGGGCTAAATTTTTGCTTTTTTAGAACTAACAAGCACAAAATAAAGGTAAATAAGCTAAGACATATAACTAGCTAGACCTAAAAAGCATTTATAAGCAAAATTAAGCAAGATAAATAAGCTGAAAGGGACTAAAAGGCCTAAAACAGAATGCATAAGAAAAACAGTCAAGCAGGCCAACAAGCTACTTTTAAGCTAAAAAATAAAAGCCTTAAGCTATCCTTATGGCTTAATGATTATATGAAGATCAAGCTTATCCTATGGGCTTCAAGAATCAGCAAAGAAAAAGGAGTTTGAAAAACATATAGGCCATGAAAAAGCTAAGTGAAAAAGCTGATTACACAGTTTGCATACTTTTTAGTTTTCTCTTTAAAAGACAAAAAGGCTTTTTGAAGACTCTAAATAAGCTAGCAAAATAAGTTCAAATTATAAATTAAGCTAAAACATATTAAATTTATACTACAAACTACTTATGCTATAAATTTCAAAATCTAAATCCTACTTTAACTAACCTAAATTTGCTAATGAAGATGGGACTTTTGTCTTTGAGAATGGACTTTAGAAACTTGACAGATTTGGACAAAATCTCAAACCAACTAATGCAGACTTAAAGACTTTATTTCTAATTTGTTTTACACTTCTCTAAACACAAAAACATGATAAAAACTTAACCTACAAATATATAATCCTATGAACTGATTAAACTTGTTAAATCACTACAGTTTCAAACTACAACTTTTTAAAACCTTAAAATCAAGTTCTAACACTTAACAACTTATGAAAACTGACTTTTATTATCAATTTAGGTTAAACTAAGATCACCCAAAAGGCACAACTGATTTTGACCCATTTTGACCCAATTTAAAACCTTAACCCAAACACCCCTTTTAAAAACTAAAAATCCATTTAAAGCTTAAAACAGAACTTGTAAAGCTAAAAAAGATTAAGTGCTATGCATAATAAGAAAAAGAGCCGATTAAGTAAGTTTGACATGAGTAAAAGAGCTGATTAGCTTATGAAAATGGTTTTAGAACACAAATTTAAGCTTAAATGCATAAGGTGAAAACAGAATTTAAAATGACAGAATTTTAAAACTTTTAAAACTAAAATTTCATTAAACTTAAAAACATTACAAGGCTTGAAAAGTAAAGTACGATTTAAGGTAATAAGACTAAAAAATAAAGTTACACTACTCCTAAACTACTACTATACTAGATACTTTTACAAAGGAAAACCTAGCCTATTTATAGAGAAAACTTAGGGCACAGGGTGTGCTTCTTGTGTTACTTCTGTGAGGAGAGAGTTGCAAAATCATCATAGCCATCCATTAAGCTTGTTCACCAAGTAGAATGATCTGGTCCCTTGATTTGGGTCTTCAAATTCTTGACGAATGGGAGTGGAGAGGATTGCCAACATGGATTTGTTGGTTTGTGGTGTGAGGTAGTGGGTAAGAGTGATGGGTTTGTTTGATGATGTAGAGGTCGAGGTGAGGGGGATGATGAATAGTAGGTTTTGGCGGGTGTTTTTAATTTGGGGATACAGGGTAATGAGGTTAGGGGTTTAAGGACTAAGGGTGGTAATGGTAAAAGGTTATAGGGGCTAACTTTGTTAGTCCCTAAGGACTAACTATGTTAAAGGTTAAAGGGTTATTGGGCTAACGGTGTAATTGTTTTTGGACTAATGGTGTGATTGGTTTAGGGACTAGATATGTAAAAAGTTTAAAAGGGATAATGGGCTTTTGGTTGGGCCAGTTTAAAATGGATTTGGACCAGGGTTTTTATAAAAGCTTAAAAACTAAAGTCTTTATAATTGATGATTAATGGGCTGACTCGGCCCATTAACTTGGGTGCGGGTTGGCCCATTTAACATTTCTTCAATATCGGCTTTGTCTTTGACTTTAACTTGGTTGACTTTGACTTTTTGACTTTTCACGCTCTTTCTATTCGTGTGCTTGGTTTTGTCCGGTTTGACTTAATTTTTGTCTTTTAGTGAATATCCGATACCTGCACAGTATATAAAGCAAAACAAGCATATATTCGGCATTTTATGTCTGTTTTTGGTTATTTAGGCTCGTTTTTATAGGTAAAAGGTATGTGTAATTAAACACATACCAAAATCCCCCATACTAAGATATTGCCGTGTCCTCTCGCAATGCCATAAGTAAACACTCCAAGAATCTCAATCCCCCTCGACTAATTACCTCAAAAAGTAGCTAAGTGTTCATCGAGGGGAATCAAAGAATCATCAGTTTTGAAAAGCCCCGTTTTGACCATTTTTAAATATTCACACTTATTCCTACACATATTTTTGTATTTTTCCCTTTTTCTCATTTTTTTGTACTTTTCTTTTTAAGCAACTAACTAACATGTTTGGACTTTCGTTATTTTCATAACCTTTGGGGTCATAGAACAAGACGCACTTTAATCCTAAAATGTTCAAAAAGATAAATTCATCATCCTCGACTTTTTACTCGTCCCAAACCAAGCTCAAAAACGAAATCACCGTTAAATATAAGTTAAGATGCTAACACTACTCATATTTGCAACTTGTAAACTTTTCACTCCTAACAATTATTATATATTATGTTAGTGTGCTTATTTCGAATTTCAACCATGGATCAACCTTTTTAAGAAAATTGCAATATTTCTATTGCTTTACGTTCCACCCAAGAATTATGATTTTGAAGGCGAGATCATTCCATGTAGCGACTTTCTTCTCGGCACATCCCAGCCGAGACCGGCTTAGGTGACCAAGTTTTTGACACCCCACAGAGAATAGTATCGAAACTCACGGACCTTCGGTTTCAAAAATTCTTAGGCTTCCCGTTAATAAAACAATTCATTTAGAAAAACCACAATCTTAAAACGAATTAGTCTTAGTTCAAAAGCATATTTAAATTTAAAAAAAAGAAATTTTCCCTATATTTATTAAATCACATATATCACACTTATCATAATTATACTTTTAACAAAGGAAATCCTCGACCTTTTAGAAGGCTGCAACACCGGTTGTGAGCCGGCAAGATGCAGCAAACTTTTATCAACCCACAGTTTTTATTATTATTATTACCTCATTTTTCATCATTTTCATTTTTTTACTTTATATTACCATGATATAGAGAAAATTTCTTTTTAGAAAATTTAAGTATAAATTTAAACTAAAATTATTGATATCGACCATACTTCAAAAATCGTTGTTATAAGTTTAATTTTCGAGAAGAGCACATATTATTAGTCCGGTTAGAAGCTTATGGGAGAGAAAAGCCACAAACTACACTTATGAGCTCTTAAGATTTCCATCTAATCCTTGTTTAGCATCCAACTCATAATTAACTTTATCATTTTTTGTTCTTCGCGAAGATCTGCGAATGCTTAGTCTAAAAGTTAAGGAACAAGCTAGAGCTCAACATGCTCGATCGAGTCAAAATTTATTCTTATTCCACCCAACAGGAAAGTCAAAATTGTGACAAAACACTTATTTTATTTTTGAAAATTTTTAAAATTTTTCATTTTTTTGGTATTTTGGTGGTAAAAACGGGATTACGTGAAAACAACGACTGCAGGCACAATCAAATCGATAGATCCCCCCCATACTAGAACTAAACATTGTCCTCAATATTTTAAGAAGGGTCTCTACGTAAATCCTAAGCCGTTTATTAAGTATGCTCAAAGATAAACGTTAGTCGATAAGATTGGATATTGGATTCCCATAATGAAACTAAGGATTGAAGCTCGAGTGATCGAAGGACAAAACCATGAGCACGAGAGGCTTTGGTATGTGCTTATTTACATATACCTTTTACCTAAATAATCAAGCTAAAAAGACCAAAAATGACCAAAAACATGATAAAAATGACCAAAAATGACCAAAAACAAAGCAAAACGGACAAAATCGAGCACAGGATTGGATTTAGCGCGAAAAACCCGAAGCCGAAGGCGCATACATCCTTAATGGGCCAAGCCGTACCCATTTTATTAGGCCAGGTCTGCCCAATAAGATTGGTACCTTATAACATAAGCCCTAGTCCATTTTCTAAATTTTAAAGTCCAATCCATTAAAGCTTAAAACCCTTTTATCAATATCCTGGCCCAAGTACCAAATCTGGCCCAACTCAAAACCATAAGCCAAGTCAACCCCCCATCCCTGGTCAAGTCATGATACAATTAAACACGGGTCAAATACCCAGTCAAAATCATTGTACATCCCTTCCATTTTTCCCTCCCAATCTCACTGTAAAATTGTGTACGGGTAAACCTTATTCACCCACACATACGCTCCTAAATCCTTCTAGAAGCACACGTACAAAGCATGATGCCATGTCAGAGCCAGGATGTCAATCCCGAGGCCAATCATTGGCTATGGAGACGTCACATCAAATGGAGGGCTAAGATTGACAGATTGAAGCGGTTTAGAAGATTGAAGGGCCAAGATTAAGAGATGAGAGCACACTTATTTTCTCCTCACATAACAAACACACCCAAGCCCCATGGCTTCTCTATAAATAGGCTAGAATTCTTCATTTGTAATAATCTAGGAGTAGGAGTAGGTAGCGTATATTAGCTTATTCACTAGCTTATTTTTATGTTTTCATTGTATTTTTAGCTTTAAAAGTATTGTAACTCATTTTATTTAATAAAATTTAAGTTTCATTTCAATTCGTGTTATTTACCTTGAAATTTACTCTTATGTTTTAAAATTGCTTCCAAATGATTAAATAAGCTGTTAATAAGCTCGTATCAGTCTCTAATACTCATATAAAGTTCATATAAGTTTGTATAAGTTGTTTTGATCTTCTGGTTTAGTATATTATACCTTGACTTATATGGAAATGGATTTTAAGCTTTTGGAAGATAAGCTCATAATCCACACCATCACGCACTGCACCGTGATGCCTTAATCCACAGTCTACTAATTATATCTCTCTACTGCTTCGATCAATACCTCGACAGACTCCAACAACAGAGACCTATTTCCGTGGTCCGAGATTGACTCCTTCTCCGCTGCTGACGAGTGCTGTCCCAAGATGAGAGATGTGAGAGATCTTGACTACACACTCAATCACTCAAATCAATAAACAACACGCTGACTCGAGTGTTAGCGATTGCGTGACTCTACTAATTCAGCGCGAGCGACCAAGTTCTCACAATCACGCGCACAGTAACAGAGACGCGCGACGAAGACGCGAGCTTAGATTCTCACTCAATCGTTCCACTCACTGAGATCCCACATACTACAGCGTATCAGCACTTTTGTTGGTTCAAACTCACTATTTACAGTCTGTTCAGCTAAGCTTTTCACTTAATTCTCATTATAACACATATCTAAGCTCTTAAGACAGATGAACCTTTTCATGCATCACGACTCTCCACAATCAACTTCATACAGCAAGTCCAGTGACAGTTCTTCTCTAGAACCAGAGATATACATCTTATGTAACACATTACTTCTTGAGCCTTCTAACACTTCTACAAAACATGACATATACATATTCTGAGAACACCTACTGCTAAGACACTATACGTTTACACAAGGAGAGTATTATCCTAATCACATCTGAGCCACTACAAGCGCAGGGTCTATATACCGACAACATCTAAAAGCTAGGTGCGTGTGGGGGGTTGGCTTTCTTTGTGTTTTGGTTAAAAATAGCTTATTAGGGTTCACGCTTATTACTGAGGCTTAATTGTGTTTAATAATTTCTATTGAATTTGCTTATTGATCTTATTTTGCCTAATGCTACATCTGTTTGAGCTTATTCACCTTTTCCTATGTAAAAAAATTTTGGATTTTAAAGGAGTGTTTGGCATAAAGGTCAAATTGGGTCAAAATAGGATAAAAATTGCTTTTGGGCCTTAAGTCAGTTCTAACTAGCTTTTAATAAGTCTAATATTCAGTTATTTTAAGTTTTTAAAAGCTAAAAGTCAAATTTAAGGTTTAAGGAATTTAAGGTTTGAATCTGTGGTAATTTCAATTGAAATTAAGTTTGTTTAAGCTAGATTTTGATAAAGTGCTCTTAGGTGTTGTTTTGTTGCTTGTTTTTCTATCTTAAATGAAGTAGAACTTAGCCAATTTAAGAGCGCAATTGTTTTAGAGATTTTGAGTTAAAATTGTCTTAGCTTCAAGTCTCTTTTCAAAGCTTTAAAAGCCATTTTTCAATAGCTAATTTAGATAAGCTTAAGCTTGATTTAAGATTTAATATTAATAAAATAAGCTCTTTGTGCTTCAAACTTGATTTGTTTCAGCTTATTTTCACATTTAGTCATATCTAGCTAGCTTAAATCCTGATCTGAATTTGCTTACTTTTTCTTCAAAAACCAAAAAGCCAAAAGTAGTTAGTAGTATCTGTCTCTTTAATCTTTCTTTCTTAGCTTATTTCTTAAATCCTTTTTGTGTAATTTTAGTTTTTTAAATGTTCTTAGGGTTCAGGTCTTTAGTTTTTTTTAAGTTTTAGCTTTTCATTCTAGCTTATTAAGTCCTAGGATCAAGCTTATAAATCTGTCATTTAACTCAAAAAGTCCAATAGTTGAGCAAACTGTTGGATGTGAAAATGAGCTTATCAGCACAGTCTTTGAGCTTATTTTAGGGCCTTGTGCTTATTTCTGGTCCTAGATTAGTTAAGCTAAGCTTTTGGTTCAGTCTTTAAGCTTATTCAAGCTTAAAGAGTCCTAGCAGTTTTAGCTTTTCTTCTCAAAGCCTTTAAGTTAATCTGCCATTTTCATTCACTTGTTCTAGCTTATTCTTTTAGCCATTTTTCTTAATTTCTTCTTATTTTAGTCCTCTTAGTATTAGTCTTAATATGTTTGAAGCTTTTAGCTTCTTAAGTAATGCTTATTTGTCTTTTTAGTTAGCTTAAATTCTGTCATAAGTCATTTTATAGCCTTTGTTTTCTCTTTCTTTGAAATCTGTTAAGCTGTTTAAGCTTATTCCTGGCTTATTTTTTAGTTTTAATAAAAGTTGTTTTGTTAAAGTTGTTTGATGTTGCTTATTTTAGCTTTTTGCAAAAAGAAAATAAAAACAAAAAAAACAAAAAAATGTTTTTCCAAAAAGAGATGGCCACAGGTTTTGTCGAACCTGTGACCTCCCTCATAGACCAATGCCAATCAATTGGACACAACACAACACAAGAAACATTAAACCAACTCGCCTTGGTCATATATTCAGTTTTTACCTGCAACATTTATTATTTAAGAGTGATTTGCTTATTTTGCTTTTCAGCTTTATATAGCTTATTTCCTGTTTATCCTTTCAGCACTTTTCATGTTTTATATTTTTCTTACATCCCTTATTCTTCAAAGTACTTTCTGTAATTTTTTAAATTTTATATAAATGAGTCATATTTTTTAAATCATTTTTTTTTTTAAACAATTCATTAAAAGTATTTATAATTCGTAATAAATAAAAATAAAAATCAAAAAAATATAATTCTTTTTCTCTGAAAATATTTTATCGGTCCATATAGGATTAATTAAAATTAAAAATTTGCGTTCGCTAGACTTAAAATTGAATGTAGATGCTTAAATACCTTGTTTTTATTAATTCCCGTTATCGTTTTTATGCTTACGTGTTTAATTATTGTTACTTGCTTACTTGTTTTCATGCATTTATTTACTTGTCATTTACATTTAGTAGGATTTAGAAAACCAAATCAAAAGACTTTTAAACCATTCGAAACGCGCGATCACGAACTTAACCGATTATCAATTCGCACTTCGTCAAGGGAAAACGACCCGGGAGATTTTAGGGATTGCTTTGGTCAAAAGCAAACTTCTTAAATCTTTTGGTAATACGAATACTACATACATAATTAGGTTTTCGCCTTCCTAATTACATTAACACATACTTTTTGTATTGTGGTTTTTGGAGGCGGATCAAAATGGCGCCGCTGCTAAGGAGGTGTGTTACGATTATCGTGTTTCGTTTGAAGATTAGTTTTTGAAGACCCTTCCTCGTGAAGTTATCGTTTTTAATTGTGAATATTTTCTTTTTATTATAAAACCATAAAAATCCAAAAATATTTTACTTTCTTATTATTTTTCTTATGTATTAATTTTAAAATTTTATAAATATTCTTCTTTCTCTATCCTCTTATTCATTCTTATCTTCTTTACCCTCTTATCCGTTTAATTCTTCGACATGTCTTCGTATAACCAACGTGAGTGTGTGGGGTGTGGACAACCATGTGATGGCTTTTTTTGTTATCTATGTACGTACCAACAGTGTGGTGTTAATCTTATAAATGAAATTTGTTTAAATTGCACTTATGGAGATGGAAAGCCAGTCACTTGTTGCGGGTGTGAAGGCCCGTTAAATGGTGGATTTGTTCATTTTGCGCTTCGAGAGCTAGAAATTCATTCGCTTATGATCCAAATCCGAATTCTTTCGATGATTCTCAAAATCTTTCCGACTACCCTCCACAACCCCAGTACCAGACGTATTCTTATGATTTATGTGGAAACGATGCTCATTTTGGTTATGATTGTCCACCTCAAGTTCCGTTTGTCTACAACCCGGAATCGTGTTTCAATCAAAACTATGGTAATAATTTTCCACAAACTTCATCAAGTTTTCCGCAACAATACCTTTGTTGTGAGAACCGTGGGGGTCCTCATGAGACTTTCCAGTGTCAACCGTTGAAACAAAATTTTTATAATTCTAATTCTTCCGGTTTTGACCAAATTCAACCCCCGCAGTATTCCGTCATTCATCATCCTCCTCAAGAAACGAGTGTGGAAATTCTGCAAGCCAAAATGAAATCTATTCAAACCTTTTTAAAGAAGTTTAATCGTATATCTTTTAGAGAAACGCCAAAGGTTTTATCGCTAGCTTGGGAGAAATTTTTTGAAATTCAGCATGCTCAACCAGAGGATATACAAGAATTGCTTAACAAACTTCTTCAAGATTTGCAAAGTATAAACGAGTGATGTGCCTTTTTATGATAATTCTCCTCCTCTGGATGTTTTAAACCTTTGAGATTTTCTCTGATTTTAACAATGATTGTACTTCGAGTGATGATGATTCTTTTAAGGACATCGATTACGTTGAGGCATCACCGCCCGATTCTGAGCTCGTCAGCTTAGAGGAGGTGAAGGATGATATACTTCATGTGAAATTATTGAATATTAATCTTCCTATTGCTTGTGATTTACCTTCGAGTGATGATTTCTCTCCCATTAACATTTCCGAGGAAAAATCTGTGACTTTCTCTAACCCTCTTTTCGATTCAAATGATGATTTTACCTCTAGTGATAATGAGTCACTATCCGATGAGGACGTTCCGGAAGACAATGTTAAGATTTACTCGAACCCTCTTTTCGAATTCGACGACTAATATATCTCTAGTGACATACTTTTTGATGAGGTGTTAGAGGACATCTAGTGCAAGGATTCTTATGATTCCAACCTTTATGAGTCAACTTTCCTAGTCACACCTCTTTTTGATTCTAATAAGGATGAGTGTTTCACTCCCAGTGACAACGTTGAGCTTTTACTTCACCATAATGTTAGGAATTCACTTTACGTGACGACATTTACAGAATTACCATTGTTTACCATATCACCACACACATGGACTAGTATAGTCAACATAGGATTCTTATGCAATGTGTGGTGCTATAAATACCCCTCTATGGCTTCCATAGAGGGTTTGAGTCTTTTGTATCTTCCATTTTTATACATCTTATTTTACATTTTAACTTTCTCTCTCTACTCTCTCTCTCTCTCTCACTAAAATAGCTATCATGTGGTTTGACTCACCAAGACCACGGATGCAAGTTTTTATTTTCTTTGAATTGGTATCCAAAAGCCATGGAGTGGTGTGATTAAATTTTGCGTTTGTCATTTTTATATTTGTGTCAAAACCTTACAAATAGCAAAACTTGATTTAAAATTTTTGGCTTAAAAAAACTTAAAGTTGGTCATTTTTTCTTGTTCCTATAGGGTTAGTAAACAACTAGTTGTTCAAGATTTTTTGCAAAAAACCAATACATAAATGATGTCTTTTTTGAGTTTTGAAAATTTTGGTTTCGTCATAAAACCGAACGAGTTGATTTTAGTTGGAATCGAACGAGTTGTTATTAGTTGGAACCGAACTAGTTGATTTTAGTTTGAACCGAACTAGTTAACCGAACCAGTGGAACCGATCAAGTTGATTTTAGTTGGAACCGAACGAGTTGTTATTAGTTGGAACTGAACGAGTTGTTGTTAGCTTGAACCAAACCAGACTAACGGAATAAGACCAACCGAACTAGTATTTTCCTCTTGAGTCGAACTTGTTTTTTCTTCTTGAGCCGAACTAGTATTTTCCTCTTGAGCCGAACTAGTATTTTCCTCTTGAGCTGAACTAATATTTTCCTCTTGAGCCGAACTAGTTTTCAACCAAACTAAGTTACTCCTTTGGGAACCGAACAAGATAACCGAACTAGTAAAGTTTCTTGACAACCGAACGATGTGCAAACCGAACTAGTAACTTTCAAACCAACACCTAACAAACTCAAATTTCTAAATTTCTCGGGTCAACTCACTGAGTTGGGACAGAAATGAAGAAGGAGAGGACACAGACTTGAAACATCATACTTCATTACAACAATTAACAACAACCAAACAACATCATTAACAAACTACAACAGCCTACGTCATTCTCAACACCATCAAATCCATATAATCTCAAGAACCCCTCGTCACAATCAATAACAACAATAACCACAACCTCGCATCATCCAACAAATCCAAATCCTATCCCATCATGACTCGAATGATACAACAAGATCTCAGTTTTATTATTTGTCTTTCAATCACAACACACCGCACCTACGTTTTCCAACACAAAAATACTATACATCACAGATTTAAAAAAGGCAAGGCTTTTCTCTATAATTTACGAAAATAAAGATAATCTAATAACATTGGGTTATGAATCCTTCTTATTTCGATTACCAAGAAACACACAAACAATACCTACCCGAGACCTCGTTTACAAGATCTTGAAGCCTTAATCTCTTGTGTTCTTCTTGGATATATGTTGTAAAGGGCTGTTGTTGGTGCTTGGCTCAGCGTTAATATAACACAAAAGACAAGGTATAAGCTTTCGTGCTTTGAAGGACATCATCCGTATGGTTTTCGATTCACAAAAAGAAGAAAACATGGGTAATGGGTAGTTAGTGTCTGGTTAACAGAGAGTAAAAGCTGAAAGAGTGATGTGTAGATGGGTATTACGTTTTGAGGTAGAGATATGGGTATATTTGTTGTTTTCCCCGAATTGGAGAGAGATGTTTGATGATGGAGGTCGAATAATGTGATAGGGTTTGATACTATGATAATAATTAGGGTATAAGTACCTCTTATACTCTTAGTCCTTAATGGGTTTATAAAAAACGTGGCTAGTTTTTCTACTGGGCTTTGTGCACTTCTTTGACAACCGAACCAATCAAGTTGTTTGAGAACCGAACTAGAGCCTTTCCAATTAAAACCTATCAACTCAAATTTCTAAATTATACGGTTATTTCTTTGACTTGTAAAATCCCGTGAAACATTAACTTGTTTTCCCGGTTTTGTCGAGAATTGTAAAATCCCGTGTAGTTTCAAGAATTATTTCAAGACTCAACAACCACTCAACCAAACATAATTTCTTTCTACCACCGTCCGATCAACCAAGTAATCTGTGTAACAATCAAATGACGACTCTTGCTGACAAAGCGATTCTTTCGGGTGCCGAAAATCGTCCACCTATGATGGATAAAGAATCATGAAACTTAAAGGCTAGATTTTTGAATTAATCTTTTTTTTGACTACGGAGTTGATCAGGTATCACTTATTTGATATTGAAGTAGCATTTTACGAATGCGTGATCTTATTTTATCTTAAAGTCGGGGTTGGCTGGATGCATGACTTTCAATGATAACTTGCTCGAGCTTAATTTAAGTTGAAGACTTGGTTTATCTAGTTTCCAGCAGTCAGGGGGTGGATGGTTGATGACCTTGTTAACTATCACTTAAAGGAGTTACGTTGTAGTACTCAGTGTCACACGCTAAGACATTGTGGATAATCGCAAGAGGTGATGAAAGTCTGATACTTTGGGAGGGGTATGGAGTACTTAGAGATTTGCTTGGAGCATAAATTCTCCACACCGTTCTTCCAACATTAGCGCAAGCTTAAGTCACAAGAACGGGAAATTCTACTTTTGTCTCAAGTTTGGTATATTGGGTTTACTTCATCAGTGGTCACTTCAAATAGCCTACAAAACGGTTGGTAAAATGATAGCCAAAGAGAGGGTATGAGTAGAGATTTGATCAGCAATTGATTCTCACAGATTAGATCTGAGCTAATTTATTCTTCACACAAGTACTTAAGTAAATGTGCGTCCAAGGTGTTGCTAATTCCGACCTGTCGAAACCAACAAGGGGGAAGGAGTAGATTCACCCTTGAGTCTTTGCCTTGAAAGCTTGACATAGGGCATCTTTCTTGAATTTTAGTCTCCACAGCATGGTTCACCTTATCAGTCTCAACAATACTCAAATAATCAATCATCAACACCTCTTTCAATCACTTATCCATCCAATGGTTATCAATCATCAATTCACCACAACGTTTATTCTCCACCATCATCCATCCCTCAATTGGAATATGCTCCCACAATTAACCAACAACCTGAATTTCCCCAACTAGACTCAAATCTAATTGTTCCAGTGTTCCAAAAAGGTGATGATCTCATCGATGCCATCAATCACATGATGTCTTTCTTGACTGCTGTTGTCACTTCTTGCTATCCTACTACCAATAACCAGCTCAGGAATTCGTCAAACCCTAGGCAACAAGCTACCATTAATGATGGGAGAGTAATCTTACAACCAGTTCAGGGGAGACAAACTTCTTTTGCTACGGGTACGACTAGGACCTACACTCTAGGAGCAAGTGGAAGTAATTCTTGGAAATAAAGGACTGTTATTTTTTACAACTGCTAAGGGGAAGGTCACATGTCCAGACAGTGCACCAAACCTAAAAGGAAACAGGATGATTCGTGGTTTAAGGATAAAGTATTGCTGGTATAAGCTCAAGCAAATGGTCAAATTCTACATGAGGAGGAACTAGCATTTTTGGCAGATCCAAGAATAGCAGAAGGTCAAGCCACACAGATTGTCATTACTCACAATGTTGTTTATCAAGCTGATAATTTGGATGCATATGACTTTGATTGTGATGAACTCAACACTGCCAAAGTTGCTCTCATGGCGAATTTGTCGCATTATGGTTCGGATGCTCTCGCTGAGGTACACAATCATGATAATGTGGATAATAATATAATTAATTAACCTGTGCAGACGATGCCGTCTTCTGAACAGTCAAATGTTTTATATAAATAATATTTTCCCCCCCCCCCCCCCCCCCCCCCCCTTATTTCTTTGATCATTCAGAAGAATGAAAATTACCAGTGATATCTATATCATTCCTTATTGATCAGTTATTTTTGGTGATTGAATCACAACATGAGCTGTTTCGAATTCTAACTCATCTGCCCACAATAAGATGCACTATATTATCTGTGATTGAACAACTAAAAACCCAAGTAGTTAATTGTACCTGAAAAATATGGACAGTAAAAGTGTCAAATGATACTTTACTGTTTGAGCTTGAAAAGAATAAGGAAAAGGTAAAGGTTTTGAAAGAAGGACCAAAATGTTAATTTAAAGAGTAATGATTAACGTTTCAGATTTCAAGTGCACAGTCTGTAGAGATTGGATCGTCTCTTAAACAAACTCTTTCTGAACTTTTAAAGAAAGGAATCATTATGCAAATAGTATACTCTTCTCAAAAATGATTTTAGGAAAGAAGAATCTAGGAACATCGATAGAGAGATTGCTTTAAAAAAGGGATCAAAATAGCTAGATATTTTTGTTTTTAAAGAGATCAATATGCACAATATGTTCAGCTTGTTGATGAACCTCAGTTTTTCTATGATCATACCACTAAACAAGCTCTAGGTTTTCAAAAATCATTTCTTCTGATGAAATTAGCAGTTTAGAACAAAGTTTTATGATGGTTATGTCATTATGAATACGAGTGGTATTAGTGATTCCTGACTCCAAAGATGGACCCTAATGCTTGACTTGAAGGTGAGCGTTTCAAAAATGATTTTAAAACAAAAGGATCCTATGATGTTAGAAAAGAAAGTCAATACTACACCAGTCAATTATGTTGTTCTTAACCAACTTTCTCAAGATTTTGAAACACGATTTGTTCCACAAACTGAATTATCTGTTGAACAAGCCTTTTGGTCTTAGAATTCTGTGAATTCTCCAGATCCTACTCTTTCTAATAGAACCACCAATGTTGAGGTTCCAAAAGAACTTCCTAAAGTCAACATGGTTAATACGAGTTTGAAGAAACTTAAACACTATATTGCTAGTTTTGACGTGGTTGTTTTAGGGATGAAATAATTCCATTTGTAAAAGCTCTGAAGGACTTGTTCAACACATTCGATCAATACTTGATTGATGAACTTTTTGAAGTCCAAAATGTCTTTCATCAAATGGAACAGGCTGTGGAACAACATCGTTTAGAGTAAAAAACATTTGAAGTTAAAATGAATCATGTTTTGAACGAAAACGAACGACTCTTGGAACAAATAATTAACAAAGATATTGTGAACATAATTATGAATTCTTCTATGGATAATGCTTCTGTGAATGTGCATGAATGTGAAATGTGCCTAAAACTTGAGACTGAGCTTCTCAACAAAGAGGATTTCATTGAAAAAGAGATTTACGATAATCTGTTCAAAAGTTTTACCACTCTTGAAAAACATTGCATCTCTTTAGAAGTTGATACTCAACTTAATCAGGAAATTTTTCAAAGGGACAATTATGTTTCAAATCAAAGTGCTCCAAGTTTTGATCAATTGTTTGAATTAAATGAATTGAAAGCTCAGTCCCAAGAAAGACACAGTCATTAAGAAGTTAAAAGAGAGAATTAAATCTCTAAGTGGAAAAAGAATGAGGATAAGATTAAAAAGGACTTAGAGGAGATTGAAACAATAAATATTGAATTGGATCATAGGGTGTCAAAGCTTATTACTGAGAATGAGCATTTGAAACAAACTATACGGCAATTTATGACTCGATTAAACTAGCTCGTATTCAAACCACGAACAATTTGATTGGATTAATTAATCAAAGTTAATCTAAAGTTGGAGAAATCTTCTGATTTAAAATTCACATCTTCAGGAAAAAGTTTTGAACTAAATCACACACTCATCAAAAATTACAAACCATTAATCACAATAATAAACATATAAATCAACCCCACACTATACCAATCATAACTAATAATATTTCACAACCCACCCCCCAATATCACCACTCCTTACCAATACACAACCTCCCACTTACTCCTACCTAAAAACTTTCACAAGAAAAACCATAACCATCACAACACACCACTCACAAACTCCAAATACTTACTACACCCTCCAACCTCAAAAATAATACACACCTCCAAAAATCCCCCCCACCACTCCCTACACCTCATAAATTATATACCCCCCCTCTTATATCCCCTCCTTATATATAACTCAATCTTACACTCACACAGCGACACACACTCCCCCACACCCCCACCACCCCCCTCCCCCCCTACTACCTCCCCAACTAAAACCCCCACACCCCCCACACCTCATAGATAGAAAATGTTTCCTATATATATCACACTATCATGTGATCACATCCTAATGCCATTATATGACACATATAGATTGTGGTTCACACCCTCTACACCACCACAACACAGATATCGTGTAACGACAGCATATATATAGACTCGCCCGCCCCACTGGAAAGTTAAATCTAGTGTGAAAAATAATGGCCTGTGTTATTGACCTAAAGGAAAAAACTGCTAATGTGCTGAATTCCAAGCTTATACGCGAATTCTAACTTTAAATTTGTTAAGTCGTATCTGGTTGCTATTATTTCTGATAATCATGATTTGTGTGTTCTTGGATTTTATCATAATGTGAATTGATCGTTGTAAAATCTAAAGCTGCAAAGAAAAATTCAAGAGAAAGTTTGGAAACACCAACAGGAAAGGTGTTTACAAATATTGGATATATCTAGAGACCTACTGGTCGGACCTTCACTATAGTAGGTAAAAGATGACCTTTAACCTAGGATTATCCAAACTACTGAGTTTCCCTTAGGAGTGAAACAAATGCTCTAAATATTATGATACACCTAAAACAGTCGTTACATTGGTTTACTATCGGAAACCTAGAAAGCTAAAAACTATGTTATCTGTTAGAAAATCTAAGGTTCTTAAATTTGTATCTGTACTTAAAAAAAAGGATTCCAGCCAATCTTGGGATCCATAGTGTTTGTACGGTTCCATCTTCCTCTCTGTTGAATGCAGGGCGTCCATATTGTTCTATTGGTATTTAGACTCTAGATGCTCCAAGCATATAACCAGAAATCGCTCTCAGCTCACGATTTTATCATCAATAAATTTTTGGGTACAGGTTAAAATTCGGAAATGATATGTGGCAAAAGTATTGGATATTGGTGATTATCAGATTGGGCTGTTACGATATCCAAGGGGTTACTACGTAGATGGGACTTGGGACACACTTATTCTCCATTGGGCAATTCTGTGATTCGAACCTTGAAGTTGCTTTTCGCCAACACACCTGCTTCATTCGTAATCTAGAAGGTGTTGATCTATTGACTGGATCTCAAGGTAAAACAATCTGTATACTCTGTTCTGGGAGATATGATGGCGTCCTCTCCTATATGTCTCTTGTCAAAGGCCTCAAGACTAAGTCCTGGTATGGACACTGACGTCTGTATCATCTGAAACTTTAGTGCAATCAACCATTTAGCTAGACATGGTCTTGTTCGGGTCTCCCTAAGATAAATTTTGAAAAGGACCATCTGTGTTCTGCATGTGCAATGGGCAAAATCAAGAAGAAACCCCACAAACCTAAATCTGAAGACACCAACCAAGAAAAACTTCATATTTTTGCACATGGATTTTTTGGACCAGATGCGCTGTCACAAGTGTTATAAGGGAAAGAAGTACATCATAGTCATTGTCGATGTTACTTTGTTTTACATGGGTTTAAGTGCTTAAGTTCAAAAGATGAAGTCCAGATTGCACTAATCAAGTTTACTCGATGATCCAGTGGCCTGGCTTAAAGTGCTTGTCCGACGAATCAGAACAGATAATGGAATTGAATTTGTTAATCAAACTTTGTGTTGGTAGAAATATTACATTATGATATTTAATCTATACATTCTCTTCATGTTTTGGTGATGACAAAAACTATGAAATTATAACACTAAGTAAAGTTCTTTAAGTTACTCGTAATCACAAATCATCAATTTATACTGTCAACAATCTTTCGACGTCTCTTGTTTTCTTAACAACCAAACATTTAAGTTCGCACCCGACGTAAACCACTAAAAGGTTTGAACTAACAAACATTTTATTGTTTGAAATGATCAAAGAAATTTTTTATTTTTTCAACCTTACTTTTTTTTATAATAATGGGCACAAAACATTTTTTTAAAACATATACAAAACATTTTTGTTATTTATAGAAAATGTTTTATTCAAAATAATATTTTGAATTCAAAATTTTTATCAAGAGAACGGACTAGAATAGTTCAGAAAAACCTTCCTCACAAAAGAACAAAAAAAGGAGCGTCTGAAAAATGGGCGGCCCCTTAATTAATTAAGGGGACCGGCCATAATTAAGGGGATCGCCCTTGTATAATTAAGGGGACCGCCCTTATATAATTAAGGAGACCGCCCTTGTATAATTAAGAGGACCGCCCAAATAAAAAATTAATATTTTTTCCTATAAATAGTGGACCGTTTCCATAGATTTTCTCACCTCTTTGAACACAGTTTTCTCTGATCAAAAACCTCCTTTCAAAACCTTTCCTTTGATAAAACTTAAACATTATTAGAAGTTTGTTTAAATTGTGATCCATTCGTCCATCATTCAAGTGCCCAAGAGAAGAACCTTCGTTACTTAAGATACGAAGTTATGTAGGTTAGTTAGTGCATTCGTGACATGTCTTACATTTACAATGTATAGATCGAGTCCATGTATTTCAAACTTGTGTAATAGCTTGAACATGGTGATCATGGTGTGTATAGTTGTTAGATAGTGGTGATCATAGGAAGTTTAGATAGATTGGTGAGATCAAAGTAGTGTCTAGTTGAAGTGAAGTTATGAAGTGAGGTATAGAAAAGTTATGAAGGGTAGTGAAGTCGTGAAGTGAAGTAGTGTGGTAAAGAATACTAAGGCATAAAGAAGTTGTGTAGTTGTGAAGTCGTGAAAGTAGTGAAGTTGTGTTGTGAAGTCGTGAAAGTAGTGAAGAAGTTGTGAAGTCGTGATAGATTGGTTCTAGCTAAGATTAGAACTCGACATCTAGCTTAGTGTCGGAAATTGATATAAGCAAAAGTTGTGTACGGTTTTCTCTGCCATAAGGGAGCTTGTTGACTAGTGAAGTAACTCTCGAGTTGGGTATCAGGAGTGGAGTTTTAGGGCGAAGAGATGCTTCGTGATACCGAAACCACTATAAATCATCGTGTTTGCATGTGCCTTTTACACTTATCTCTTTACATTTATACTCGCATTTATTGCTTTATATTTATACTTGTTTATATTGCTATGACATGTTCTAGTGGATATAGATGTATTATTCACACTTATCATATTGCATCTAACTTGATGGATAAATTGATACGAAATATTTTAAGTTTTTAAATGGAAACGTATTCACCCCCTCTACGATTTCCACAATTGGTATCAAGAGCTACGTCGCTCTAATTTTCAAAACAAATGGTTTTAAAAATGGAGCACGATCCATGTATCAAATTACCCATGAAGGGGGATTAAATATGAAAAGTGTTTTGTTGCTTAACTTGTATTAGTTTTGTTGTTAAATACACTAATTATACTAGCTCGAGGTAAAAATGATGCTTAAAATAAGTGTTATATGTTCGGTATCAAGTTCAAAAAGTTGTACACCTTTCTGCAAAGTCAATAAACAATTTTGTGCAAAAAAAAGGAAAATTTGAGTGTCAGATGGCCGGCCCCCATAAAGTGTATGGCCGGTCCCCTTAATTCCTGGCCGGCCCCCTTATATTTAAGGGGACCACCTATCTAATTCGGCAGTTTTTCGGAAACTCTAAAAATTCATATAAAATCAACCGTAAGTCCGTAGAAGTCGTGTCACCCGCCATTTTGAAGATAATTGAGTCTACTTTCATATAAAAAATACTTCCAAGTATTTATTTCAAACTTAAGTTATTCAGAAAGGCAAAATACTACTTATTGTTCAAAACGTTGAGTCTCGTTTTAACGTAATACTTGTATTTTATCTTTTTCTTTCGAGTCGGACATTTCTAGTCGTTATATCTTTGAAAAATGGTGTAATTAACCTTTCAAAAATATAAAAAATTGGTTAATTTTTGAAAATGGGGAGGAAACTAATTTGTTTTTAAATAAAACCGAGCTATGTATACATTGTCGTATCTAATACACAAAACGACGACAAGCATTTTATGTGTTATGCTATATGATTATGTGCATTTCTTTATGTCTTAAGTTTGTTAGTAAAAATTATTAAATGATTGTTGCTATTTGTAGTTAAGCTAATTGAATGTCAAAGCACATGTGCCATGTACACTATTTGTTTATAGCTAGTTTTTCGGATTATGCATAACTAGAACTTATGCTAGATTTCTTGCATTAAGATTTATTGCGAAATATCTTGCATTACATAATAGGCATAGAATCATTTAATTTTACAAATGTTACATAAATTATCTTTTAACATCTTTTCGAGTATGGGAAGATACCTAAGAATACTAGTTCAATAACTTGTTCAAGTATATATTAAAAGTTTAAAACTAGTCACCTAAATATTTCTAACGATTTAATCTATTTTCAAACAATACGTTTAAATATGGTTATTTTTAATATTTTCAACACTTCTTTGTTTGACCTAGGTTGTGGTTAAAACAAAAGAAAATATTTTATTAATTGACTTCGTAAACTAAGAAAAAGAAAAAAGCCTTGTGCATGCATGGTTCTAACATACACCTACATAAAATAATTTTTAACATAAAGTAAATTTAGGGGACAAAAGATGTGTGATGTATAAAAATAGGTAGAAAGCTCATTTATATACACATAAAAAATGTCAAAAACTATTGTATATATACAAACAAGCAAATAGTTTTCGCACTAAGTAAAATTTACGAACATCTGGATAAGAAATTAACTTATCAATTATTCATCAAACCTCACCGTTACACTAATCTTGGGATTAATGGAAAAACAATTTAAATATTAGTATTTTAGTATCTATTTCTTTTAAATGAGTGGTTCGTGATGGTCAAGAAAGATTCGAGAATATATCAATTCATTATTCAAATTATGATTGATATCTCTATTGAATCTAATTGACAAGTTTTCGTGTATAGACATGAAATCGGATTCTTATTTTTTTAGTTTCAAGATTATATCAAAATATAACAAAAGATATCATCTTGGATCTACATAACTCAATCACACTTGATTGATATGAAAATAATTACATCCTTTTCCAGATGAAAAGAATATGCATCGGATCATAACTCACACTTGTGTTGATGATGTCATATTATATCAACTTTGTTCCAAGGTTTGTGTATTTTTCCAAATATTATACTAATATGTTTAATACATGCATAAAATACACAATGAATTAGGATTGACGACTTGGATGTTTCGTCTGAAATATTCAAGCAATTTACATTGCAATGCAATTGGTAAATGTGTCATTTTTGAAAAACCAAACACGAGCAAACTAACAACATATGTAAACTTTGCTCATACATTATAAAAGCACAACTCAAAAGCTAAAAAATCACTATATTTAATCTAAAATACTTTAAATAAGAATAATATTATTTTTTATTCACCTAGAGTAACCTGATGTTTTGGAAACATAATGTTTAATGATTTAATGGACATATCGAAATAAAACGATTGAAAAGGATAATATACTATCATATCATTATATTTTTATTCGTAGACATAAATGGTTTGGGCTACAAGAAAATACACTACATATAATTTGAAAAATATAAGTTATTAGAATTGAAAAATAACCTATCAAAATATGTGTCAATGCATAAACAAGTAAAAATACATTTATTCAAATACTTATTTAATTATGATATACAACATTGATAAGAATAATAATTTTAGAAAAGCATATTTTATTTTAAATAATAAAATATGTCTCTTTTCAATTATTTTATTATTTAAAGAATCCACAAACTCAATTAAGATAAATAATATTGATGAGATTCATTTCACATAACATGAAATGGAGAATTCTTAAAACATTCTCAATATAACATATTTGTCATTGTCACAAATAGGCACATCTCTTGGCTTTTTGAAAAACCAAACACGTTAAATATCACATGTGACAACTACACATGTAAGATGAGTAAAAAATCAGGAAACTTCCATTAAAATCAAGCAATAATGTAATCAAAAACCAAATAACCTATAGATCTTGAACAAAAGATTAAAACATCTTTCTTACGTTTATCTTAGAATTCCACACATCTTGACTAGGATTATGCGAACCGAAATTAAAGTATGTTAGTTGAGTCATGTTATGCCCTCTATGAAAAGAGAATACAAATTTTATCTTTGCTACAATTCATTAGGCAAATATAGAAATTATATTTTGTCTAACATTAGAATGACTACTGGAGAATCTATTGCAATAGAAATTCAATTTGACCTAACGGTTGAATTGCTTCCAAGAGTGAAGTTGGGTTCGTGGTATAACCCGTAAAAATTATCATGTTTATCCTAAATTAAGAACCACTAGTGATAGTCTCATATTCATTCTCTAATTTGATTAAACGGCTCTTCCTAAATATGCCTAATGATAGTCTACATCGATAGACTTTGTACCTCATTAGGAGTGCATACGAAGCAAGTAGAAATTAGATTTCTCCTTAATCAATCTAGACAACATGCACCTCACATATGTGCTTTGAAGCATCAAGATAATAACTTGCTCCCGTCTGATGCAATTATATGACTTCATGATTACTTTGATGCTCAACGATTAATTGCATGTCTATTAAATGTATGTCTATTATAAAAGCATTTGTCTTTTTCTAGTAATTTAGATAAAATATATCTTAGTTTATCTAAATGACACATGCTCCTAAATGC